>CAWUFW010009383.1:600000-789440 GCA_963921515.1 Calotriton arnoldi
GATAGATAAATACTGCCAATTTCGTTTTTCACTATTGCAAGGCTACCTGCTTCCATAGGACAGAATGGGGAGTTTGTTTATAACATCTTATAAACATAACTGGCCCTGGGAACAAGGTAGAAAAATAAAGTTCAGTATGCCTGAACTCAGAATGTTAAAATGCATCTTTTAGTAAGGATGATTTTTACATTCTGTGTTTGAAAATACCACTTTTAGAAAGTAGGTATTTTCTTGCCTAACCATCCTGTGTGCCTCTGCTAGGTTTGTGTATTGCATGTCTGGCTTTTGGATGACAGGGGCTGGAGAGGGGCAGTGGCTCCAGAAGTCTGATGAGTCAGGGCTGGACTGAATAGGCCTGGGCTGCATTTAGAGTAGGGGGAGGAGATTTCCTTTCACCTGCATGGGACTGGTCTGCCTTCAACAATGCTGTCTCCATCTCCTGCCAGGAAGCTGCACCAGTGAAAACAGAACTGGTTTTGGCTGGGTACAGACACTCTCTGTCTTCAGAGAACAAAGGATTTTTTGGTATAAATATTGGGGCCCAGACTTCAGAACTTTAGATCACTTCTAGGAAATCAAGAGGAACCTTTGCTAAGGAGAAGCAGAGGGGGAATATTGCCCCTGTGCTGTTTGCTGTCTGGGGTTGGCCTGCAGTGGCTACTTGCTGCCAAGGAAAGGAGAAAAGGACTTTGCTGTTTGCTTTGTCACCTGCTTGAAGAAAAAGATCTCCAGGGGCTTGAAACTGAGCTTGCCTCCTGTTCTGAAGTCTCAGGGACACAAAGACTTCATCCCTTCTGTCTCTCTGCATCTGGAACTGCTGTTTCAGCTGCAACAGAAGGAAATTGCAATACCGACGCCAGCGAGCGATGCCGTAACCTGCACCGAAGCCGTGGGCACCGCTCGTGAAGAGCACAACGCACCGCCCCGACTTGCACCGTAGGCCCGACGCCTGCTGACGCCATGCCGCATCGACTCCGAAGCCATCAGCGAGGCCGCTGTCTGCACCAGAGCCGAGGACACTGCTCGTGACGCCCACGATGCAACGTCCCGACTCGCACCGCAGCCCCGACTTCACCGACACCAGTGCTTCATCAACGCAGAGCCGATCCTCGACGTGGGTGACTCCTGAATCCATCCACATCGCACCGCCATAAGGAACCGCCGCCTCGCCGCCATCGTGACGTCACCTCCCCGACACAGTAAGGAACCGACGTCTCACCTCCCCTGCACTGCAGTAAGGAACAGAGGCTTCACCTCCCTGGGGTCGTAAGGAACTGACACCGCAGGCACCAACGAAGCATCACCTCCCCGACGCCATGCACCGTTGTTGCTTTCATCAATTCCAAGGTACTGTTCTTTGTGGGTCTGCTTGACTCTGGGCCCAACGCCGCGCACCTCGCGGTCGGCGCCGTACTTTGGGATTTTTCATCTGTCACAACGTCGTAATAACTGCAGGTGTAGTTATTTGTTGCTAGAAACTTTATTTGAGTGAATAACCTATTTTTAAGGATATCTTGATAACTGTATTGTGGATTTTTGTCGTTTGGTCTTGTTTTGGTTTAGATAAAGATTACTTATTTTTCTAAACTGGTGTGGTGTCCATTTGTAGTGTTTTCACTGTATTACTTGTTGTGTTCACAAATGCTTTACACACTGCCTCTGAGATAAGCCTGTCTGCTTGTGCCAAGCTACCAAGGGGGTGAGCAGGGGTTATTTTAGAAGTGTATCCCCCTTACCCTGACTAGAAGCAAGGGTCCCTATTTGGACAAAGGTACCTACCTCTGCCAACTAGAGACCCCATTTCTAACATCGCCCACCCAATATATATGTGGGCAGACCCCCAGTTGGGCCACGGCAAAGACTACACTGTCTCCACCATGACCAAACTTATCCGATGGCCCTAGGGAGTAAGGGGCATCAGAGAAATGGCTACGTCTGTACGCCCACTCATTTTAGATGGAAGGACATGTAGCCGTTTTTTACTGTCTTTCACCGCCAGGCAAAGCCAGGATAGTAAAATAATTATAGTACTCCCCCCTCCATGGGAGTTAACTCCCATGGAGGGGGGAGCATTGCTTTTTTTCTTTGCAAAAAGGAAATCCAATTTTTCTAAAGAAAAATGTATACTCTGTGCTACTGTGCTGCGTCCTCCTGACGCAGCCCCATAGCACAGAGGAAAATACATTTGCAGGAACCGCCATGAAGTAATTACCTGGCAATACTTTTACAAATGACCACCTACTTGTCTGTCATTTATAAATTAGGCAGGTGGCCCCTCCGTCATGGGGACAGAGTAATTTTTTCTGTCACCATGGTGAAATGGTGGGCTGTCTGCCCTGATATAAATCAGGGCCTTAGTGTGTAATTCAAAAACGCAAAAGCACAAGAAAAACAAACTTAGCGAAACTGTCTAAAATATGGAAAAAACAGTTGTAAGGAGGAAGAAATCAAAGGACTCTCATAATGCATGCAGATGCAGATCACCACAACCCACATATAGTTCAAGTGTTCAGAATGGGCAAAATGGCAGTAATGTGAGGACCAGGGCAATCACTAATGTGTAGATGAACGTCAGTAGAAAGAACGCTAATGCACACCACACAAGGAGAGAATACAAACTTACACAACCATACTCGTGGCATCTTCATGATACTCTGTAACTACAGCAACCAAACTACCGAAAATGTACAACATGATGAAAAGGTCATACAACACAAATATCTATGAGAACTGATATGACATGAACTTCAGCAGGCTCTTCTCTCCCTGAGAATCGGTAGTTGCCCATGACAGGGACCCTGACTGCACTCTCTACCTGGATTCGTAAGTGTTGTTTATTTTGTTTGATGTTGCACTGGCACTGGAGGAGTCTGTCTGTGAGGGGGATGTGACTTTCACGAGGATGTGTCTTTGTAGTGGCCAAGACACTAGTGGCATTGGTAGCCTGCAAGAACTCATGGCACATCAGAGCTGATACAGAGAAGGGCATGCACAACTGTTGAGTTCACTGAGGTTAGCGTGGTTCCATTGGGCTTGTGGGCAACCGAGCAGCTGCGTAAGGCATCAGTGTGCCTACATTGCAGAATATGTGTGGCATTTCAGAGTCTGATGACTCCACGCACCAGGCTTTACGACTTCCCACATGCACTTCATGTAAGCTTTCTTGTCACCGATGTCGACCCACATGGTCTGCTGCCTTTCATACATTGGATGGAAAGCATGGAACTAACTTTTGCAATATGCATACTAGTGGATAATCGTAAGCACTCATATTTCGCACTCAAATTCTGATGTTCTTTAATGTGGTCATGAACATGGAGTTGTTGCAGGGGAGTACCTTTCACAGGGAAGGTGTTTCATCGCTGCCTTCCTTGCTGGCATCCCCCATGGAGGGTGTGATATCGGCCACCTCTTCCCAGTGGCGTAACGAAACTCGAGGGTGCCTCCATGCAAAGTGCATGGAGGCCCCCCCCATGCTCCGGACCCAGCCAGGAGCTCTCAGCTGCCACTCGTGCACAGTACCTGATGGGGCCTCCTGGAGCTCGTGGGCACCCCCACACCGCGGGGGCAGTTGTTACGCCACTGCCTCCTCCTTCTCTACGCCGGAGCCTGCAACTTCCATTACATCTGTGGCAAAATGAGGAAGCAGCCATTTTGTATTATGACTTCCCTTGACAAGTGCCCTGAAGTACAGATGCAAAAGACACACAGATGATGGACGGAATGCAGAGCAAATCAAACATTCACCCCCAGTCAATATATCTGGGTTAAATCCATCGTTCTTTTGCTCACCATACCACCCCAGTTTAGAAGTACAGATGGGCACACCTTTATTAGTTTTTTGTTTTTCAGTGGTGCAATTAATCAGCCCTCCCCACAGTTCTACACATCTTGCATTACCGGGAGCGAGGACTTGTTTTATAATACTACTCTCCTTGTGGCACTGTACACCATACTGTGGCGGTCGCTCTCGTGCATTCATCATAGCTATCTTTTGCATATTAGTATTGTGCAGGTATATTTTATAAGTATGATCTTTTTTTATCTGTATCATGGACAGCAGAAGAAGGTGTGTCATCTCAGGTCACAAATCTCAGGTCACACCCTCATTCATGGCTATCCTCCTGGTTGATTTTCTCAGGCGTCTTATTACTTCTTGACAAAACCTCTGATACCGCTGGAGTCTAGACTTCATATCTGCTGGTGCCCTGGCTCTGTCATTTCTGGTTTCTGGTTGTGATTCTTTGGTTGTTGGTTTTGTGCAAGCTAAGCTTCTCATTGCCACTCCGATGTGTATTGTACCTGCTCTTCTGTAATTTGTATGTGGTATGTTGAGTGCCCTCGACTGCAATGATAAATATGCCATCTGATGTCCTTCCTTTCGAAACATGCAAAGCCTCTTTTCTGGAAGAACCGATCTGCATCTCTGGAGACAACTCTGATACGGTTTTCACTCCTCTAAACGTAGCTCGTTTTTTCTGTGTCCCTCTTGTTTTGAATGCCCATCATGCAGCGCCAGTGATGAGCACTCAATTCCAGGCACGTCAGTTGGTGTGTAATCCAGGTTTAATGTCTCTTTCCATTTCTTAAATGTTCCAGTTTTGGATATGTGGTTGCCTTTGGCTCGGATTGTCAGTGACGTCATCAGAGTGTCATGTGACCCTTTACAGTTTGTGAATGCTAAGGTTTTAATAACTGATGACCCGTTATTTTCGGATATGCCTTGCTGTGAATTTGGTTTCTTAAAAATTCTTTTCCCCAGTCGCGGCTCCTCGAGGGAGTGCTGCGGGGCGGTGGGGCGTGGGAGGGGAAGGGTGGGGGGTAGTATACTCCGGCATACAGCCGAACGGAGTTAAGTACATAAATAAAACTAATAACATTGCGCGCGCTGCAACTCCAAATGGCGATGCAGCGCGCTCAATGTAATTCGTTTTATTTATTTATGTACTTAACTCCGTTCGGCTGTATGCCGGAGTTTACTACCCCCCCCCCTCCCCCCCGCCCCTCCCCCGCCCCACCGCCCCGCAGCACTCCCTCGAGGAGCCGCGACTGTTTGTCGTATTTCTCTGTAATGCTGGGTGGGAATATTAATGTTTTTTTACAGCTGTAGGAATCAGTCAAGTGCAGTTTGTTCAGAAAGGTGAAGGAGAAGGGACCGGGACTTTATGCTCCACCTCTAATCCCAGTTACCAGAGTTAAAGTCCTGTCTGAGCTGAATAAAACAAGCGGTCCTTTTTTTTGCATTTTTGTATGCTCCTGGCAGCCCCTCTTCAAAACTGAAAAATTGTCATAAACTAACTAAAAAGAAAAGCACTCAATTCAGAATTGAAGACATCTGTTCTCATTGCGTTAATGACACTGACAAATGGCATAAAATATATGAAGGTATAGAGACATTGCACAACTGCCATTTCTCATCATGTCATTTCGGCATCGTGCACGCTAAAGCACATTTCTGGAAAAGAAATCCTGCATAACAAGACCTAGGAGTGACATGGGCATTGGAGTGATCGACTGGGTTTTAACTGCACTTGATCCGCGGTTTCTGTCTAACAGGGGAATCCGAGGCAGATGCAAGTTATGCCCAGTGGCTCCCACAATGCGTATATAAACAATAGGGGCGTCATTTAGAGTTTAGAAGACGGGAACCCCTTTGAAAAACCTGGTGGATTTCCTTTCTGCTGCATTGCAAGTGCCTTATTGTCAATCTTTAGCCACAATTTGGCTAATCCAACTATAGGCCCGGCACATGTTGTGACCTCTGTCGTAGCATCACATACCAATATGATGCAGGTTCCTTGCAAGACTCAAGAACTGACATGTGCTGCAATATTTCACTTCTCGATTGCATTATTGACAAAGGTATTTTAAATATGGCAGATGGGGCATCTGCCACAAGTTGGCAGTGTACCCTGGCAGCTAAACTTTAAACAAGGCCCTAAGCCTGATAAATGTGTTTATTTACATTATGCTGTTCAATTTGCAATGTCTGTATCTCATCAGTGTCTACCGTGGACCCATAATAAGAAGGAATGGATGGAAATGTGGAGTGAAGCAGGCGCAGAACCCACTGTTACCTCACCACCTCTTCCACACTTTCTGGATTTCACTACTGTTACTGTACTCTTCTGTGCTCTCACAAGATCAGGATTCACCCTGAGGCATTATTTTTTAACAATGTGCAGCAGGAAAAGGACTCAATGTACGAACATATCTGTACACTGATGGTTAAATTAAGTGTGCACATAAATGCATTTACGAGAATCAATTTCCAGTCCTGAGTTTGAGAATTCGATTTGTCAGAACTGTACACTCGCAAACAAGATTTGAAACATGGGAATTCTGGCAGTAGAGTGGAATTTCTACCTCCTCACAATTAGGTTTAGAGCACATTTGTGGTATCTGTGGGTGTTTCACATATGCCATATGTTCCAAAGAAGTTAATTTCACATACCCCTTGCATGTGTCTACTCACAATGAAAACTCTTGTAAATGTATTCCAGTCAAGGGAAGGCATTTGTGCATTTCTGGGTTGGAAATGTGGGAGTGCAAGGAAAGGGTTTTCCCTTTTGTGGAAAATAATATTTTACCCATGGAGAAATAAAAAATAGTCAGTTGTGCTAACACACACTACATTGCGTGTCCTTACGTATACTTTTGCGCCTGTTGGCAATTCTGCCTGCGTAATACTAGACATGTGCAAAATCCTGTACTAAAAGACTGTTTTAATTTTCCACTTGTCCTTCTGGAATTTTTCGAGAATTCGGTAATGCAAACAGCCTGGCTTCCCAGATACCCCTGCACACCCGTTTCCACATCATCCACGCGCCCAGGATTGAACAGGGCCGGCTTTAGGGCTGTGCGACCGGAGCGGCTACACTGGGCGCTGACCTGTAGAGGGGGCGCTGACCTCAAGGGGGGGGGGGAAGCTGTGTTTAGCAATAAGTTACAACTGGAGAGATGAGGGGCACTTTTGCCCGGTGGTAGTGGGAGAATCCGAGGAAGCGGTTATGGGGTTTCTGGGTGCCAAAAATGATTTTAGCACGGGCGCCACCAGTGCTAAAGCCGGCCCTGGGATTGAAAGCCTTGCTGCAGCCCTATTGTGAGCTCTCGGGATTGTAGTGACAGCATTACGCATCTGTGCTGCTGAATTCCAAGATGATGGCATTGTTCTGCATTTGTTCACCCGTGCATTTCAAGGTCCCCTCTGAGGCCATTTTCAAGCACGCAGGGATGACAATGGAATGGAACCGAAGCAAGCAAGCACAGCTTTCTCACAGATAATTAAGGCAGTCCGAACCCGAGTTGAGAGAGAGGGGTCACCGAATACTGGCGGCAAATCAATGCAAACTTTTCGCAGCTCTGAGAAGGCACAAACACCACGTGATTGAGCAGAACAGATTTAAGAGTGATTGACATGTGGCTGAGAAGCTGCCACCCTGTTGTTCCGTGTCGTTTTCAGCCCCTGTTACAAACACAGGCCCCGCCTCCCGGTGCCGGCTTCCACGGCAAAAGAGTACCGCCTTCCTCCCAGTGCTAGCACTTCGCACAATAGATATTAAGGGCTGTAAATTGTGGTGTGCTTCTCCGCTGAAGGGATGCTTTCTCTGGAGACAGCCTGGCGGGAGCTAACGCAGTTAGCTTTGATTCATCTCCGTCCCATTACTCATCCCTACAGAGATTTCTGAGCTATGATATCAAGGCTCGGAGATTGGTGCAGTTTATAGACAGACGCATTGAGTGATGTTTTACTTTGGTCAATAGAACGCAGCCCAGTTATGACATCAGTCGAGATGAAGTAATAGGGTACTGTGGCAGAAAAGCCAATTGCAGTTTCATAGCTAGAAATTCTGTGTAACCCCACGTTTATCGTATACGTAAACATGTTTTGTTTGGCATTATATAAATGTTATATTGTATAAAAATTCCTGCATTGCTTATGTACTATGGCTCAGATTTATTGAAACTTTGCGCTGGGTTTCTGTTACTTTTGTAATGCAAATCCGGCGCAAAGTGTTGGGGTGGTATTTAATTTCCACCGCAAATTAGGGTTTGCTTTTCAAAGTTGCCCAAACTCTACTGTGCGCTGCATTGTGTCAAGGAGGTGCATGTGGTACAGGGGAATTCCCATGCAACCACCGGAGGGTTTTCAAGCACATCCAGGCCCGGCTCCAGGAATTTTTATTTGGGTGGGCCAAGGGTGCATTCGGGTGGGCCATTGCAGGCCCGATTTCTCGCTTATATATCTAGCCAGGCCTGTTTCAGGGACCTCCTTTATCTCTCCTTAGTCTTACAGGGCCCAGTAAAACGCACTCTTTTCCAAATCCCTTTCTGAATGTTATCACACAAAAAAAGTTTTTTTTTCCCATGTAATGTCCCTTTGATGGGAAGAGACGATTACTGAGGTGGGAGTATCAGGCAAGTGACTACTCAGGCTCCCTCTGTGCGACCCTTTAGGGAGAATCCCTCTTCATTACTACCTCCACCTGACCCCGGACTCTGCAGCGCACTCCCTTCCAGGCTTATCCACTTTTCTACCATCCCTCTCCATTGCACCTTATCTCACAGCTGACCTTGGGCCCAGCCCCATATCAGCCACAATGCGGTTCCAGTTTCATTATTCCCTGTAAAAAACATGAGTAAAATCACCTTCAAACTTAAAACATTGAATATAGCAGTAAATATATTTAGCACACACTTATGACCCGGCTGCTAATTAAATAAACAAAAATAGAAAGGCCATGACAGGGCCGGCTTTAACACTGGTGCAAAAGTCTTTTTTAACACCCTACCAATGACCTCTTTCGCCGTAGAAACCTTTACAACCACTCTCCAACAGTGCCCTTCATTTCTCCGAAGCCCCTCCCCCTCATGACCTCCTCCTCAGACTCCCTCACTACCACCCTCCACCAGTGCGCCTCATCTCTCCGTAGCTCTCCCCCTCCACCCCATGACCTCCTCATCAGATTCCCTCACTGCCACCCTCCAACAGTGCCCCTCATCTCTCCAAAGCCCCTCCCCCCTAGTCTAGACAAGCATAAACTCAGGATTTAAAGAGTACTCCATTGGTTGGGGGTTGCTGTACTGATAAACATGTATACCTGCCCAAACAAACTCTTTTTATCAGCATTAGAATAATGAAAGACTGGGGAAGTTCAAACTATATCACAACACAAAAAAAAAGCGAAGTTCTAACTATACCATTCAGGTTTGTATGCAGCTCTTTGATGACAGTTCATATGTCACTGTTCTATGTTAGGATTGTAACTTCTGACCTGCAGTAACACAAGGATCTCTGTGACAAAGGCAGTAACCCACTGAGCTATCCACCTAAAAAACAGTTTATCTGCATTTCAAAACTACCAACAGACAAATGATTGCTCTCCAGCAGGATCATAAATCACCAGAGGTATCTGGACATTTTTAGGTCTCGCCCTGAAAGCCAGCGCTTCAGCGCTGGCTCTGGGCGAGACATTTTGTAGTGGGCTTGCAGAAATGCGACCACAACTTTTGGCTGGCCTAGAGCATGCGAGTACGCGCACAGTAACGCGCATTCCTCGCATGCTCCAGGCCATCTGCCTTTGATGTCACTTGCTCCTCCCCCTCCCCCACCACAGAGCGCTTCTCGGGGCCGCGCGGCCGTGTCACTTTCACGGCCGCGCGTCACTTGCTCTCCCGCTCCTCCCCCCTCCCCCACCACAGAGCGCGTCTCGCACGGCCAATGCGTGTTGTACATATGTATTCTGTACTTGTATTACGCTATTCACGCCACCTTTTCGTATTTTATCATCTTGAATGTACTGTAACTTGTTAATATGTAACTTTCCCCACGAGTACTTATAGTAGTACCTACTTCCATGCTACTCTCATTCCTTATGTAATTTAGTTCGCTCGATTGTAAAACGCTGACACCTCTGGATAAAGTTTGCGCTATATAAAAATGCATAAATACATTTGAACCAATTAGTAGACTCACGCCTGAAACTGTTGCTTTGGCACGTATTATTTAACATCTCCTCAATTCCCACAAGCCCTTCCCATTTACGTTTCCACTTTCGAGGTGTTTCAGTAAAGTGATACAGCAGGTCGCCACCGTCTTGAACCCTTTTCTGCCTTCCTGCTGCCCTTTGAGGCAACCTGGCGTCTGGCAACAACACTTCCCAGCATGCTGTGCGGGAGCAGAGGGACAGCTGTTACATTGCAGGGCTAAGGCCGCCTGACGTGGAGGATTGGCGGGGAATGCTGTTGAATACTTTCGTTTTTCCTGCCTCTTGCTCACTTCCTCCTCTGAATGTAGAGAGGCCTCGAGAGTTGCTGCAAGCTTGCAAAGGCTTTCTAGCAGGTGAGTGCTGGAAATTGTTTAGGGTGCGGGGTGAGTCAGTGGTGTCATCGGAGGTGCACAAGGCTTTCTGTGAAGAATCAGGACCGGTGCAAAGTGCATTGGTAGAGAGTGTTGCGAACTTCTCATAATGGCATGTATGCACTAGAGGTGGCCGTGAACGTTGTTTGTGTTGATATGAAATGTCAGATCCGCTCTTTCGTGACACCTGAAGTTTTCAAACCCACCTCACCTCACTCGAAGGGCGTACGAGCGCAGACTACATTACATTTCGGGCGGGGTTTGTGTGTGTATGGGGGGGGGGGGAGATCTTAGGGGGCGTCACAGACGAATAGCCCGGTCGAGAGCCGAGCCAGAGTGAGTCTGATTTGGCTCCAGGAGGCAAAGCACGTGCCGAGCCATCGAAAGATGTAAAATACTTTTCTCAGTGTCTCAGTTAAGAACATACGATTATATCACTGAATTGAGTTACATTTCTTGAAAGTTTCTTGAAAGTTATATATTTTTAAATTGAACAGCCAAGAATATTCGGATACCCCAACGACGTTGCCACAAGTTACCCAAAATATATCAGTTTGTCATGTTCTCTTTCTTTATAGCCTACCTTGTTATTTGATGTGAAGCAAGATTATTTTCTATTAACCAAATATAAGTGAGGTTTTTGCAGGTTACAGGTCCTGTATTGAATTAATTCATGTGGATGGTTGAGGAAAACAATACATGGTGGGGTAAAGTGATGAGCTGTAGATCAAAGAGTTTGGTCTAGTGGGAAGCAAGGATTTGACTCCACAGTTACATACGTAAACTTTGAAAACTATAGGGTTGCATCCCTCTCCCTTCTGTTTACTGTCAACGGCAGTGCTTTGTGTTCAGTTATTAATGTTATTTAATTATTGTTAACATAGGTGGTTCAATAAACTGAACACACCCTCTCTACTTTCTCTTCTTTCTGCATCTTGCTGCTCTGTTTGCATCGCATCCCCCTTCATTTCTCTTCCATTTACTTCCCCTCCCTCTTAATTTCATCTCTTTATCTTACCCTTTCTATCATTTTTGCCATCTATACCTTACCTTTCTCTACCTCTCGCATGCCTCTTTCTACCTCACCATTCTCTCTTTCATTTCTCTCTCTGCCTCACAACTCACTGCCTCATCTCTCTCTTCCCCACCTCTCATACACTATCTACACTCTCAATTTACATCACCTATTGACCTTCTATGTCTCTCTTTTTATTGATGTCCTCTTTCCCTCGCCTTTCCCATTATTTTATTTCTTTCTCTCTACAATGCTCTCCCTACCTCTTCCACTCCATCTATCACTCCCTTTGCTTTCATCTCTCTTTCTATCTCCTTCACTGTTTCCGTTCACTCTCTCTGCTTCCAATGTCTCGCTCGTTTAATGCATCTGTCTTACCTCTGTCTCTCTCTCTCCCTATTTCACCATTCTCTACTTCTCCCTCGCACTTACTCTGTATTAGCCTCATCTCTCTACCTCATCTGCACCTCTTTTTCTCTTTTTCTCTACTTCTCATATCTTTCTATTTTTCATCCCACCGGCTCTACCTGCCTCGCTACTTTGTTTACCTGACCTGTCATTCTGTGCTTCACCTTTCTATTTGTGCTATCTCATTATAACTCACCTCTCTTCCTATCTTATTTCTCTCTAGACCTTGCCCCTCGGGTTGGCACCTTTCTTACCAGCCTACATTTAAAACTGCATGCCAGGCCTCTAAAAACAAGCATTGGCATAGTCAATAGGTCTCGCCTTTGGGACCTTATAAGTTTTTAGACATGCAACAGTTGATGTTATTGCACCAAGGATATTGTGCTACATAACTAAATACTTATAAGGTCCCAAAAGCGAGACCTATTGGCTATGCCAATGCTTGTTTATTGTTGTCTTGCATCCGTGGGCGAGTTGGCCATGATAATGATAAAAACTGTTTTAATGAAGCATACAGCTAGTATGTGTCTAGCTTGGCCTTAAATGATTTTAAAAGGAAGAACAAATAGCCATAAATTCTCTTACCTGCTCGGTTCCTCGAACTCTGCAGTCACAGCCCGATCTGATAAGCAGCTGCAGGGGTCAGGAAAGGAGAATCAGGATAAACAAACTTATTTTCTTCAGCACAGCGCTGAGTAGAAAAGGAAATATCCACGCAGCCTGTGCCAAAGAAAGAATTTGTCCCCTTCCCCATGCCCTATTCTACCTGCACAAGTGGGCAGGGAAATAGCCCATCCTTCTAAAAAAGGAGATGCATGATTGGGGGTGCCTGTGAGAGAGAGCCCAGGCCCAATCAAGCAACTCCTAGAACAGGAAGGAAAACAACGTTTGGAGGAAGGTTTTAAATTAAAGTGGCCATTTTCTATTGGCCTTGAAGCCGTCACTGCGAGGGCCAAGGCTCATGTTTGGGTGGGCCAAGTTCATGTTTGGGTGGGCCTGGCCCACCCGGCCCACCCGTTAGAACCGGGCCTGAGCACATCCCTATCTACTAACAACTTTAGACATGGATTAGCGCCAAAACCTTATGCCTCAAGGCAGGCTGAACGGAGGAGAAATGCTTTAATTTCCCCATACTTTTCAAATTTTGCATGTCAGTGTATGTCAGTGCTTTGCTTTGTACAGCACACATATAATGGGAAAAGTATTAAACCATAGTGTTTGTACTGGAAGGCCACCCGTCCAGTGCAAAACCTATGATTCACAGAAAGTACACACCCTTGCACTGTGGTACAATGGTGTATACGTTGGCCCATGGCAGCCAAAATTGCACTAGTGCTGAGGGAGAGAAAAACAGCAACATTTCTTAGTAAATATGGCATTATTTTTCTCTCTCTTTTTGAAGCAACACAGCACAGCAACTTGGGTTGCTGTGCTGTGTTGCGGTAAACATAATAAATGTCACCCATCTCTCTAATATCATAATAGCAGGTGTGGCACATTTGTGAAATTGCTAATTTATTCATGCATATAGTTATTGTGATTTTTTTGGGTAGCACTTTCTCTTTTCAGGCCACTGGGAGCTCTCAGATTGTATCATGTAAAATGTGTTGTTTTGGCTGTGATAGAATTTGATGGCATAACTGGCTGAATCATTAACAGATTTGTGTCAGTGACTTGTAGAAATGTTTTACTGAAATAACACTGGCAACAATGAAAACCATATTATATGTTCTAATGTTATGGAATGTGCAATTTAGTGTTGAAAATTAAAATACTGCCAGTAGCATTTACTACTAACAAATTCAAACCTGGCCGATATAAATCAATGTATCTGATAAATGTAGCTAATATTGCACACATTAAACAGTTTTCCTGTTTTCTTGGAGCACCCCCTCATGGATAATGGATCTACAGGTGCTAAAGGCATTTGTGTTGCTGATAGGTGACATGTTTGTGATCACAGGTTGAGATGCATGATAGGGTAAATTGAAAACAGCAAACCGTCAAAGTTGTTCATTTACTGTTCAGTACGTGAGTGGTAGTTGCATTTTGACCTTAGAATAACTGAAGGGCAGGACGGGATGTATTTGATGAATACATGTTTAGATGTGCAAAGATGAAATATAAAAAATTATTATGCGTGTATATACGCATTAAATTAAGGTGAGAAAATATTTCACGTAACTTGGCAGTATGATATTAGGCCACATAGCCTTTGATTCTGACTACTACATTTGCACATTACAGGCATTTAATTTTAATTTTAATTTTACTTATTGGAATTTATTCCTTATAGAATTGAAATCTGGATTTTAACATTCTTTCAACTACTTTGGGACCTTGTCATCCGGAGTATATCAACAAAATTGGTTGTTACTAAAACCAATCCATTAGTTTTGTCAAGGTGAGACACTTTATTATAGAGACTCCTAATGAGGGGTTATTTGGGATTTGTTATCACCCTTTTTTCTATAGATTATTTGGTGCTTTATTGCTTCTATTCACTCTAGAATCTTATATTTTCTCTCCCATTCACTTATTCGTATTCCCTCACTTTTAATATTTCTTTCTCTCTTGTACTTTCTATTTTCATTTTCTCTTCTCAATTCACTATCACGTTTATCTTTTCAATTGTAAAAATTATTTTTTTATATTTTCTTTCTTCTTCCTTTTCTCTTTATTTTCCCACCTAATGATATATCTCTATCATTCCACCTTTTATATAGGTCTCCCCCTTTTAAAAATTACTCTAGATAAATGTTTTCTTCTGGGAATTTTTGAATGTAGATTTGTAATATTTTGCTATTGTTCAAGTTGTATATATAAGTCATGTGGGCTGTCTAGCGATCTGAGTATGTGTTTATATATGTTTATATATGTCAACATTGTGTTAATATAAATGTTACATGTATATTTATATTATGTCCTTGTGTGATTGTTTCAGCCCTGATGAAGTTCCTTTGGCACACAGGAACGAAACGCTTTGGCTGTGCTTCAAGTTATTTATATATTAATTTTGAATAAAGAAGATTTATGGACTGAACTGGCTCTGCTGAACAATTATTGAGTGCACCTCCCTTTTTCTTTGAACAACAATGAAAAACATATAATATGTTCTAATGTTATTGAATGTGCAATTTAGTGTTGAAAATTAAAATACTGCCAGTAGCATTTACTACTAACAAATTCAAACCTGGCCGATATAAATCAATGTAGCTGATAAATGTAGCCAATATTGCACACATTAAACAGTTTTCCTGTTTTCGTGGTGCACCCCCTCATGGATAATGGATCTACAGGTGCTAAAGGCATTTGTGTTGCTGATAGGTGACATGTTTGTGATCACAGGTTGAGATGCATGATAGGGTAAATTGAAAACAGCAAACCGTCAAAGTTGTTCATTAACTGTTCAGTATGTGAGTGGTAGTTGCATTTTGACCTTAGAATAACTGAAGGGCAGGACGGGATGTATTTGATGAATACATGTTTAGATGTGCAAAGATGAAATATAAAAAAGAGAAGTATTATGGAGACCATCTTCATGGTGCCTGCCAATATCTTATTGTCATTAGAGGTTAGACCAGCTGGCTCTTAAGATCCACCACTGGTCTTACAGGGTCCACTAACGGGGGGATAGTGCATCAAACACCTAGGCCCAACCCCTCTCTGATGGGGCATGGGTCTGAGTAAAACACCAACTCAAATTGGCATCCATGCTTGGGAGACATTAGAAGCAAAGCTTCACCACTGGGCCTCTTCTGAAGAGAGAAGATAAGAGGCACTGTTGCGCCTATGCTAGAATCTGCACCTACATTATTGCTCTACTGCTCACCAATAAACCCACCACAAGTGTAGGATGAGTTTGGGAGGTGGGAGGACAACTGATGTTGGAAGTGGAGGCTGGGACATAGTGTGTGTGAGAAATTGGGTTGTTGGTTGAGGGGGGTGTGAGCACTTCTCAAGCAACAGCCACAGTCCTTGTCAGGGCGAACCACAAAAAGCCAATAAATTAACCTGTGTGTAACATTCTGGTAGCTTGGCACAAGAGCAGTCAGGTTTAACTTTGAGGCAATGTGTAAAGTATTTGTGCAGTACTCAAATAGTAATAAAGTGAAAACATGACACAAGAAAAATCCCACACTAATTTAGGAAAATAGAGTATAATGTAATAAATTATTTGACAGCAAAACAACAAAAATCCAGTCAGTAGAATCGTAGTAATGGATTTTTAAATTATGAAGTGAAAAATAGCGCCTAAAAGATCTAAGCCCCAACCGCGGACATCTAGTCATGCAAGACCAGGGCAAAGTGGAAAGTTACGGCAGACTGCGATGGAGCCCAGTTTGGATATATGAAGTGGATTGGGCCCATTCTCTGCTTACCTTTGGACTTAGAAGAATTTTTGTAGGAAAATGTCTGAGAAGGTTAAGTTCAGCGGGGCAAGGCAGCGGGCGGTGTCTGAGGAGTAGGCATCATAGTTGGGGAGGTACTGGACAAAGTCACAGTGAAGATTTCTATGTTCAGACTTAGGGGCATATTTACAAGGGGATATCACCACCAGAATGTCACTTTTAGCAACGTTCTGGTGGCGATATCCCATTCTCCTTATTTACAAAGCAGCGTTAAGCCACTGAATGTGGCTTAACGCCACCTTGTAAAGAAGGCCCCTTTTCACGCTTCACTTAGCTTGAAAGGGGAGTGCAATGGGTGTTGCAGTGTGCGTTCTGCCGCAACACCCATTGCTTTTGGAGGCTTCCCCAGATTTACAAGGCTGGAGCAGCACCAAAAACTAAGACCAGGGAATACCTGGTCTTACACTGGCGATATGAGGAGAAATTATAAATTGCTACTTGTTTTTTGCTATTTCCATGTGTTTTGCATTCTGAAGCACACATAGATAGAGCAAATCGCCTTTCAAGATTGTTTATGTGCAGGAAGGTGTCCCTACCTGCACATAAACTATTGCCCCTGCGCACAGGTACCCTTGCAACATGGCGCAACCATGCCTGCGCTGGCAGCAGGCAGCTTTATTAGCACCAGCGCTAGGGGAAACACAGGGGTGAGCTGTATGTTTGAAATACAGTGCATCCCTGTGCATTAAAAATGTTGGAGCGGGGCATTACCAATTTCGGCATAACACAGTGCTCCGACATTTTGCTGTAAATATCCCCCTATAGACACAATTTGCCAGGTACTCATATAGATAGGCCAAGCATACCCACAATATGCCAACAACCACAATTATGTTATGGGTAGCCAGAATTTTGTCCTCAAATTCCTCAGTGTGTTCCTGATTACCAAATAGTTTGCAATAATTCCCGTAATATTCCAGAATTTGCCCCTTATATGAAAGCAACTGCAAGAATTATGGTCAAAGATGCCTGAAATATATCAACAATTGAGCCCCAAATAGCGATAGTATATTAGGATGACAACATGCCAATGCTAAAATTAAGACAGCTCTATGTGCCAGGTTCTCCTCTTCCAAGGCAGGTACACACACATTCTGTTTCCCTGTATATCTCTTTCTGACACACACAAACACACACACACACACTCACTCAATCTCAGACTAACACACAGACACGATCACTCACACACACAATCACATGTACAGAAGTAATAGCATCTTTCAGGTCCTGTCCCCTCCTCTCTTAACTTACCTCAAACTGAGTTGTAGCAGCGATATTCTCTGCTGATCATTCCCAGCTCAGTAACAGCTTTTTTTCTGTTCATCTGATTAGAGTGGTAATCAGATAGGATGCAGAGGTAGCTCTGGATCTAGGCCACTACGCGATGTGGTGCTAGGGTTCCACAGCATTTAGAAGATGGAGATTTTCAGATGAGAGCCTCAGCCTTCTGAGCCCTCACAAGACCAGCTAAGTAGCAAACCATAGGTCAGGGAACAGATTAAGAGCTGCAAGAGTCAAGCTGGACTTTCTGGGGAACACACTCAGGGATGAGGAGGCAGCAGTGAGGGCAGGGATATGCACAGGGAGAGATGGCAACTTCATAATTGTCAGTGTTCCTCCCAAATCCTGCCTTCTCCTCTCATTGGCTAACCTTCTGAAGGGATTACAAAGTGAAGAGCAGATGGGGAATTGGTGACTGGGCTCAGTAGCTATTGGAGCTTAAGGAGAATCGCTTTCTCACTCTGAACCATGGAAAACTGCTGAGTTTAGCAGTGTGTGAATTTCTATATGCTACTGCCTGACACAGACACATTGTTTATGTCTGATTGGAGAAAAACTGAAGGCATCCCATCCTTGAATGCACCGTAAATAGGTACTTCTACTGCTACTGCCACACTCAGAAGTAGACTATCAGAAAACCAGTTTGCCAATCGTATTCTCTTCTCTCCGTGTTTAGATGGTTGGGCCCATCCCCAGTTGTCTCTGTGGAAAAGCTTCATTAGACAGAAACTGCTATTCAGATGTGACAGTGGAGCTCTGTAATTTGGGGGCCAATATAACAAAATACATCAGAGGAAACTGAAGTAGTACAGGGGCAATTGGTAAAAAACGTAATGTAGAAAAGTGCAGGGAGCAGGAAGGTAGATATGAGGATATAAACTAAAGTGTGAAACAGAGGTGGACGAGAGCTACATAATGCTTCATTTAGAGTGAATCTTGCTTTTCTCCCACTTCATTTAGAGGTAGGGAAACTACAGGGTTTCCACTGACAAGTCTCACGTGGTAGTGCCACTGAAAAGACGGCCCATCAGCCACAGGGCAACCAATTCAAAGTGATTGTTGCTCCACCTATTTAGGACAAAGCAATTGCCACTAGATTTTCCTGTACATGACTGCCACATGAGGTATGTGCAGATTAAGCAATTAATGATACTGACGTGCAGGGCATAAACTCCCTACTGGCCCATGCCACTGACTTTTTAGGTCGAGCCTACAGCACTTGCGCTGCACGATGATCTGTTGCATGTACTTTGTGGGTATTGACTCCTCCCATCGCTTTGGAATGGCTTTTGTCTGTGTCATTCAAACATTCTAGCCAACAAATGGCTAATGGTTAGTGCATGTCCCACCTTTTCTCAAAAGTTAACTCCCATGGAGTATTGCTGAGGGAACGAGCAGCGAAGTACGCAGCAATTGCTGCAGGGGGACACAGCGGGGCGCACGCTTTGATTGCACTGCCATTGTCCCCTGCTCAGGAACTCGTTCACGCCCACACTTGTTTTTAATAGAACAAGCCTTTCCCTGGCTCAGCGTTGCCCACGAGGTCGCGTTACTCCAGGCATGCACAGCGCAGCTTAGCGGCAACACTGTAAATTTAAAGTGGGTGGGTGAATCGAATGTATTTGAGAGGGGTGCACTGTGTGACTATGGAGCTAGAAAATGCTTGCTCTCTTCAAAATGCTATCGGTGCTAGTTGTCTCGGTGTCAGCTTAACATCCTGTGATTCTGGACACATCAGGTAATTTTCCAGTGCCTTAAAAAGAAAATGAATGTTACCATGTGTAATGTAACTGATACTCATGTAAAGCGCTCCAATAACTTCAGGTTGAATTTGCGCTATACACAACTGCGAAAGGCACAGAGGGTTTTGTTTGTTCTTATTAATGGTGGGATATGCATGCAGGGACTTTTTCTCCCCACTGCCATCTCTACTCTGGACATCTGTGTTAGGGTTGTCAACACAAAGGAGCAGAAGCGGGGAACTCAGAAGATTACATAATTCTCACCCACACACACTGTACGCTGCACAAAGCCGCAATTGCATCAAGCACTGTTGTGTTGTTACACGTTTGGTTTCTACTGATAAGACCCCTCAGGACAACAGGGCTTAGCTTATAAACAAACACAGCTTTTTAATGCTTGCTCTCTTTAAACCGCTATCGGTGCAATTAGTCTCGGCGTCAGCTTAACATCCTGTGATTCTGGACACATCACGTAATCTTCCTGTGCCTTAAAAAGAAAATGAATGTGACCATATGTAATGTAACTGGTGCTAATGTATAGCACTCCAATACCTTTAGGTCAAATTCGCGCTGTACAAAATTGCAAAAGGCACCAAAGGTTTCGTTTGTTCTTCTTAATGGTGGGATATGCGTGTAGGAACTTTTTCTCCCCACTGCCATCTGTACTCTGGACATCTGTATTAGGGTTGTCAGCATAAACGAGCAAAAGCGGGGCATTCAGAAGATTACATAATTCTCCCCTACACACACTGTATGCTACACAAAGCTGCAGTTACATCAAGCGCTGTTGTGTTGTTACACGTTTGGTTTCTACTGATAAGTCCCCTCAGGACAACAGGGCTTAGCTTATAAACAAACACAGCTGTTCAATGCTTGCTCTCTTTAGAACGCTGTTGGTGCTATTAGTATTGGTGTCGGCTCAACACATTGTGTAATTTGGACACATCACGTAAACTTCCCGTGCCTTAAAAAGAAAATGAATGTGAATGTGTGTAATGTAACTGCTGCTCATGTGTAGCACTCCAACACCAACAGGTCAAGTTCACGCTATACAAAACTGCAAAAAAAAAAAAAACAAGAAAGATTCACTGATGTTCCTCCGACCTGCTTTATTCTACAAGCACCTTTGAAAGTGTAAGTTACTTTCTTTTGCTTTTAGCACTCTATGAGAGTGCAAGTGTTTTCTTGCCCTCTCTCTACCGTATGCTGCTTCCAACTTAACACTCCCATCCCCATATGCTTTCCAGGTTGCTCTCCCACCCCTCCACTTTTTTTTAAATAAAAAAACTGTGCCATTGATTCCCAACTCAACACTGTGCACATCAGTGGCCTTTAATTGCTCCCGCCAACTTGCAGCTCCTCCATTCCTCTCTGGCTGCTCCATAGGTCAGTCACATTTTTAAAAAAGTTTTTAAGAGGGCCACCAGCTACAATTTCCTTCCTGAACACACACTTTTAAGAACCTTTTATTCTTTTTTTTTTTTTAGCCTCAAGGGCTTTAATATCTTTGACTAATTCATTAAAAACAATGGTTGCCACATGGTGGCACATGCGCACACGTCATCATGCTGGGTCCCCTCTAGCTTAAGGACACATGCATACAAATACATAATTGCATTTTTTATTTTTGCCAATGCTAAACAGCGTTGTCAGAAAGCACTGGCATAGCCAGTAAGTTAGCACTGGCAAAGCCAAAAGGCAAGACCTATTGGCATTGCCAATGCTTGTTGTTTTTATTTTCCCAAAACAAACTCCTGCTCTCGGAGCTTGTTTTTGACAATAAACAACTTTCAGAACAATGTAAAACTAGGTGGGCACCCTATTATGAGGCCAGCTTCTGTCTGATGGGGAATATCACAAGCCCTTGGTGGAACGCAGTCACAGTGGTTGCAGTGACAGCAAGGCACTTTGCTTAGCAAGCTCAATGTTGTTTGGGCATGTTCAGAAAAGCTTTTTGTTTTTCAAAAACAAACTCACAAATTTGGAGTATGTTTGTGAAAAACTAAAAAGCAAGATCTCTGACAAGCAGAGAGATTTCTTCTTCTGCATAGGGGTCATTGATTGATTTCCCTATCCAGGGTTGCCATACATCCCAGGCGGTGAAATCTAGTAATGTCTGCTGCACCCTAAGTGGGGTGGAGACCATACCCCTTGCAGGCTGGACAGATTCCAATTGAGTCTGTAAAGACAGAGAGACATGATCATAGAAGGTTCTTCCAAGGAGTAAGAGCTGTACAGAGGCAAATGAGCTGTAAAGGTGATAGAGCCTAGCCTGAGGAGAAACAGTAAAGAAAACACTCATCAGCATTCCAGAAGACAAAGGTATGGAAGATAAGTTCAGTGACAGAAAATGGCAGGAGGGAGTATTTCTTCAATATTCCAAAGCTGAATATGGTACAAACATGTGATGAAGACAAGATTTTGATAGAAAACAGAGGAATAAAGCAAAGTCGAGTGCACTAGTGGAGAAGGTTGCTGGAATATGATAAGATTTGGACAGAAGCACCAGAGGAAAGTTTGAAAATCAGTATGAGAGCCATGGGAAAGCAGGGGGAAAACATTTCCTTGTTGATGAATTCAAGCAGCGACAGTTGTCTCCCACCCAAGTTTCAACTAGAGACTGATGGCACATTGACTGATAAGTGTCAGTAAAAGAAGAGATAAGAAAGGAACGCTTGAACTGAGTCTAAGGTAGGAGGGGTTGTGCCAAAAAGGCCATTAGGACAGATACAGCTCAGTTTTTGTTGTTCTCAATCAGTATCAGTGTCTGCTTCATATCAGTTTCTTCTGGCTACGAAAGAGTCATCTTTTCAATGTATGTTTTCACTGGAGTTGTAAATGAGACATTATTAATACAATGTTCGAATCGTTAATGTTTTTTTTTTGTCGAATCTTGCCATTCACCGACCACTTGCGCTGCCCCAACGCACTAATTGGGTAAAGTGGAAATCTATCCTCCTTAGTAATCTAATATGCAAGAAAGTGAATTCAGCTGTGCAAAACAGTGAGCACAGCAAGGGATAAAGAGTGCAAGTGAGAACAGTCCGTGATGTTAGGTTTTGCTTTATAAATAATATAAATCCGTATTTGTAAAGCGCGAACTACTCACCCTTATGGGTCTCAAGGTGCTGGGGCCGTTGTGGAAATTAAGTGAGCTATTGCCCATAGTCACATGGTGCTGAGCTGAGCTGCCACCGGAGCCAGGGATCGAACCGTGAGCCCTGTGCTCCGAAGTCAGCTGCCCTGGCCGCTGCACCACACCTTTCACAAAACTGTCATCATTGTGATTGTCAGTTAAAGGAACAGAAATCACCAACCTGCAGCCAGTGATGTACTGTCATTAGCTAACACAGAGTATGTGGGTCTATACAGTGATCCCTTCACTCCCCAATGCTTCCAGCAGTCGCGGGGCAGTGGAAGATGTCCACTTAGGCGAGCTTCTACCTAGCAACTTTTTTTAACTTCTCCTTTCTGTAGTTGGAAATGATGCAGTGCTGTGCACTGCTTGGGCAGTCACAAAACACCAACATTCCTTTGTGTTTCACCCCTTTTCTGTTTTCGTTTCCCTTACGATATAGCAGGGTTTGCAATGTGCAAATTATAATTTCTATTGGCAAATATAGATTGCAATGCAAATTCATGCATTACAAGTTATACACACACACATATATATATATACCCATTTGTATATATAGGGACGCAGATCATCCATGACACTCACATGGAGGTTTACGCACCCTCGTGCCACAAGATGTACTGGGATTGGCTGGCCGCCACCTGTCTAGAGAGTTACGCCGGCAACTTTGTTAACTGGGACCATGCCCGGGGGATAAAAATTTGGATTAAAAAGCATAGAAAAGGGGTTAGAGTAGGGGTACCCTGACCCCATGGCTGTATTGTAGGAGTTTAGGGAGCACCCCTTATGAGTTAGGAAACGCCACAAACTGTTTTTTTTACATGAGCAGGAAGTTGCAACCCTATTGCGGCGCACAGCATGGCTCCCCATGTAAGGTAATAGTGGAGTCACGAACCTTGCTGACAAACTTTTTAAAAAAGTTTCACACACTCGGGTATACACCAAAATACACATTCATACACTCATTCAGGTACTGACACACCTACTCACAAACTCACTCAGAGACTCATGCAGCCACTTACAGGCCCACTCATACACTCAAGTACTCACTCACCAACCCACTTAGACACTCACGCACCCATTCACAGATCCACTCAGAGACTCACACACACACTTAAAGACCTACTCAGATACTTATGCACCCACTCACAGACCCACTCAGAGACTCACGCACCCACTTGCAGACCCACTAAGAGACTCACACACAACTTTCAGACCACTCAGAGTCCACACAGCCACTTGCAGTCCCACTCAGAGACTCATGCACCCACTCACAGATCCACTCAGAGACTCATGCACCCACTCACAGACCCACTCATACACTCATGTACCCACTCATGGAGCCACTCAGAGATTCACACACCTACTCACAGACCTATTCAGACACTCACACATGCACTCACAGACCCACTCAGAGACTCATGCCCCCAGTCATAGACCCAATTATACACTCATGCACTCAGTCACAGACCCTCTCAGACACTCATCCATGCAGTCACAGACCAACTCAGAGGCACTCGCACCCACTCACATACCCACTGACAGACTCATACACACACTCTCAGACCCATTCGGAGACTCATACGCCCACTCACCGACCCATTCACACACTTATGTATCCACTCACAGACCTACTAAGACACTCATGTATCCACTCCTAGACCCACTCAGAGACTCATGCAGTCACTCACAGAGCCACTTATACACTTATGGACCCTCTCACAAACCCACTCAGAAACTCATGCACCCACTCACAGATCAACTCAGACTCACACACCCACTTACAGATGCACTCTGAGACTCATGCATCCACTCACAGACCTACTCTAACACTCATGTATCCAGTCACATACCCACTTAGACACTCAGGCACCCCTTCACAGACTCACTCAGAGGCTAACACACCCACTCACAGGCCCACTCAGATACTCATGCACCCACTTACAGACCAATTCAGAGACTTACACACCCACTCAAAGACCCACTGAGATACTCATGCACCCACTCACAGATTTACTGAGACACTCATGCACCCACTCACAGACCCACTCAGAGACTCATGCACCCACTTACAGACCCGCTTATACACTCATGCACCCAGTCACAGACCCACACAGACACTCATGTACATACTCACAGATCCACTAAGACACTCATACACCCACTCACACATTCACTCAGGAGCTCATATATGTATTCACAGACCAACTCAGACTTATGCATTCACATGTACACACATTTGGACACTGAGAAAATTACTCACAAAGACTTTGTAACATGTATAGAATGAAAAAAGAGTTATAAATCTTAAATGTGTTGTTGAGCATTCAATTGGCACTTTTGCTTTGTAGGTACATGGACCGTTCGCGAAGCCTATACAGAGGTACGCAATGCACCTGCCATTTTGCAAACCGGGAACGTGCCCCAGGGAATAAAATTGAAGATTAAATGTATAGAAGGGGTCAGGGTAGAGGTTCCCTGACCCCATGGGTGCATTGTAGGGGTTTGTGGAGCACCCCTTATGAGTTAGAAAATGCCTCAAACTGATTTTTTTCCATGTGCAAGGAGCCACAACACCATCGCAGGGCTCAGCGCAGCCCCCTGTGTAAGGTTGCAGTGGAGTCGTGAACCTTGCTGACATAAAATTAAAAAACATTTCACACACTCAGTTATACACTAAAATACACACTCATACACCTACTCAGGTACTCACACATCTACTCACAAACCCACTCAGACACTCATACACCCACTCAGACAGCCACTGACACACTCACGCAACCAGTCACAAATCCCACTCAAACACCTACTTATACCCTCAAGCATCCACTGAGTCACCCACACGAACATTCACATCTACCCACAGATCCACTTAGTGAGTTTTAGTTATTGTTAGACTCACACAAAGACTGATCCAACCACTCACAGACCTACTCAGAGACTTATGCATCCACTCAGATATCAACTCAGAGACTTATGCACCCACTCACAGACCTACTCAGATAATTGTGCAGCCACTGAGAGAACCTCTCAGAGATGCATGCACCCACTGTCAGAGCCACTGAGGCACTCATGCACCCATAGACAGTCCCACTGTGACACTGATGCACACACTGACAGACCCACTCAGACCCTCATGCACCCATTCGCACACCCAATAAGAGATTGATGCATCCACTCACAGACACACTTACACAATCATGCGCTCACAGACCCTCTCAGAAACTCATCCAATTACTCACAGACCCACTCCCACTCACACACACTCACACACACACATACTCAGAGATCCACTCAGAGACTCATGCAGCCACTCACAGACCCAGTCAGACTCACACATCTACTCACAGACCTCTGCATCCACTCACAGACTCTGTCAGACACTGATGAAGTCAGTCTGAGATCCACTTAGACACTCTTGCCCCGACTATCACATTCACTCAGGAATTGATATTTGTACTCACAGACCTACTCAAACTTATGCATCCACTTATATACACATTTAGACACTAGCACAATTACTCTAAATCTTCTATCATGTATAAAATGAAAATAATATTTATAAATATCAAATGTGTTGTTGTGCATTGAATTCATGCTTTTGCTTCGTGGTATCCGCGATGGGGTCATGACTCCCAAAAATATTGTTTAAAAAAACAGATTTGAAATGAATATTATTGAGTGTTGGGCAATATAGTGGCTCTGAGGAAAGCCTGTGTGTTTATTGTGAGTATGTGACACCTACACATAAGATCGGATGCAGGGTTTCAGCTGCTGAGAAACACTCTGTTGCATTCATCTGTAAAGTGAACTCCATCACTTCTATAAATTCCATGCATGTTGAAATGCAGATTGATGTTGAATATAGGGCCCATGTTATGGTCTCTCAGGACTGTAGAAATAGCTTTATTAACATGTTTCCTGGCTTTGTCAATCTGTGGACACAATTGATTTGACCACTTCCATTTCTGTCTTTGGCATATGTTGGAGTATACCAAGACAGTGTGAGGGAAAGTGCCATTAATTGGCCATAGGTCTCCTTGATTTCGATTTCCAAACCAAACCCAGTAGGAGTGCCTAGGTCATTGCCACCACAGTGCACAATTAAGAGGTCTGGATATTGGGAATCTGCAGTACTCTCAAGCAATTGCTGCCACTTTAAACCTCTCTGGCCAATCCGTTTAATGTCCACATTACACAAACTCAAGTCTCTGTCATTACCACTCTTTCTAGCACACTTTCTGGCCCAGTAGATATAGCTGTGACCCACAATCCACACTCTAACCATTTTGCAGGAAGGAGCAGTTGCACACAGGAAAAGGCTGCAGCTGAATGTGACAGTTGGTAGAATGAAAGACAGTTAAAATAAAGGAGCAGAGTTGCTTTAACAAAAGGACATATTTAATTGGGTGGTATAAATAATGTGATTACTAAAAATAGGTTCTGATTTTATTATTAGGGTTCAGTATTTTAAAAAATTTAGAAATTCACTGAAAAAACCAAAGGTTACAGGGACGTTATAGTTATGGAAATAGAATGTAAAAAAATCCGTAGAAATTCACTGAAAAAAACACAGGTTACATGGATGTTAAAGTTATGCTCACATTTCACTCGTATACAACCATAAAGAGCTAACTATAACTTGCGTCCCCGCAATGCTCTGCTTATGACCGCACATATTACATCACTCATGACATAGTCAGTGAGGTCAGTGATGACATCAATGATGACATCTCAAATGATATCACTGATGACATCACTGATGACATCATCCACAGAACCACTCAGACACCCAATCACACTTCTCATACAGTTTCTCATTCGCCCACTCACACACCCGCACAACCACTCACATACCCATTCACAGACCAATACAAGTTCTCACACACCCACTCACTCTTCCATAGAGCCCCTCATACAACCAATCACTCACCACACAGCCATGCACTCACCCATGCAGCTACTCACACAGAGGCTTCGCCACCTATACAGCCTCTCAACACAGCCTCTCACTTACCCATGCAAGCACTCACACTCACTCACACACCCGCACAACCACTTTCATACCCATTCACACATTCATACAAGCACTCCCATATCTACTCACTCACCCATACAGTCATTCACACAGACACTCACTCGCCAATGCAACCACTCAAACGCCAACTCACTTAACCAAACATTCACTCAAACAGCCACTCAGTCTCCCATATAGCCACTTACACACCCAGTCACTCACTCATACAGCTACTCAGACACCCATGCAGTCGCTCACTCAACCATACAGCCACTGACACACCCACTCACCAAAATAGTCACTCACACACCCACTTACACAGCCATACAGCTACTCACATACCTTCTTATATACTTATACAGCTACTCACACACCCATTCAGACACCCACAAAGCCAATCACACACACACTCTCATTCACCCACAAAACCACTCACACACCCATACAATCACTCAGATACCCACGCACACACCCATACTATCAATGACACAACCTCACACACCTACAAACCTAGTCAGAAATCCACTCACTCACCCATACAGTCAATCATGAATGTACTCAAACACCCATACAGCCACTCACACACACACACACACACTGATACAGACAGTCACACACCCACTCAGATCACACATGTTATAGATGCTATCACTCATTAGTAGTACAACTAGTATACTAATCTACATTTTTCAGTAAGTTAGCATATTTGTTTAATATCAATTAACTCTTAAAAACACTCACTTGATGATGTCTTCAGTGATGTCATTTGAAATGTCATGAGTGATGTCATCAGTGATGTCACTGACCATGTCATGAGTGATGTAATATGTGAAGTCATAAGCAGTGCATTGTGGGGGCGTAAGTTATAGGCAGCTAAAGTAACTGCAACTGCTGAATTTCTATGAGTGAAATGTGAGCCTAACTATAACGTCCCTGTAACCTTTGTTCTTTTCAGTGAATTTCAAAGTTTTTTTAATTCTGTTTCCTAACTTTAACGTCCCTGTAACCTTTGTTTTTTTCAGTGAACATATGTATATATATATATATCTACACATATAAAGCCATAGGGAGTGTTGCAGGGATTCTGCACAAACACAGAACTATGGGCAGGAATATGGGACCTGGGTTATCGGGACTGAGTCTTCCTACCACCTTAGTACCCACGAGCCCAGGACAGACTAGCTATAGTGTCTCACTTGCTCTCCTACTCACTGACAGAGAAGCAAATGATTAGACACCCCTGAACACAGCACTCCCAGATCTCTCAGGAATCGTGGTAACAAGACACACCCTGTCGCTCACACTCTTGTACTTGTCCTCAATAAGATCTGACAAAGACACAAAACAGTTTAAATATTTAATATTTATTTTAACTAACGTGCCCTAACATGCAGTATACGTGCCACAACAAGCAGGAAAATGCATAGTACAAATACAGTCAGCATAGCAGCTAGTCCACATATCATGAAGGGGGATGTCAACATAGAAAGACAATGGAGAAAAGACTATAGTGCCTAATCTCCCTCCCTTTGCTAGGAAGCAGTGGCGGTGCGTCCATTGGGGCACTGGGGCATTGCCCCACTAATGCCACATGCCCCCATTTGCCCCCATTCGTTTACAAAAATGTACTTCGAATCGAACTCAGTAACTCACTGACACTAATCAGGAAGCTGAAGGGGGTGGGGTGGGGCCGCGGCAGCACTAAGTAGTGCGCATGTTCGGTTTTGGGATGGTAATTTTTATGACCAGCCCGAACATGCGCACTAGCCTTCCCCGTGGGAGAGCGAGGGTTGCTTCATGCCGCAGCCCCCAGTCTCCTGATGGGCGGGGAGTATCCCTGCTCAAGCCAATCCTGGCGCTGCTGGAGCAGCGCCAGGATTGGCTGAGAGGCACCGCACTCCACTATGAAGACCGCAGCGACGCACTGGAAGAGAGTCGCGCCGTCCATGTTCACTGTGGCGCCGATGGGCAAGATGAAGCGGCTGATGTGCTTCGAAACCCCGTTGTTCTCCTCTACGTACTTCATCATCAGGGGCAGGGTGGGGGAGCTGCCGAGAGAAAGCGGTGCGTCAAGTCTCGCCTATCAAAACTGCCCATGGAGGTAAATACTTTTAAACTTAAGGAAAACGTTTGTCTTGACGGTCACAAATACAACACAATGGGGGGCAAAGTGATAACTCTCCAGAAAACGGGTTCTGCTTTACCTGGTCTGTGCACAGCACTACAGACTCCCCTCCTCTAGCCAGCACCTACAGACGTCCCTCCTCTAGCCAGCACCTACAGACAAAACAAAACAAATGCCACCCCCCCAACTTGGCTTCCTGCCTCTGGCCATGAGCTCCTCATCTTCAGTCAGACAGCCCCCCACCCCCCTCCTCCTCAACTCAACTGTTAGGGCAAGGACAGATTTTCAGGAAAGTGGACCGGAGTAAAAATATGGCATAGATGCTGTTCTCGTGGTCAAACGTTGGACACCCCTGGGTTACATTAACCAACACTTTTCCCTTCCAAACTTGGATGGCAACATAATTGTACCAAGTACCACACCAGTAGCTCCAGTGCTTTAAATAAGACAGTCGCAAACAAATTACAAGCCAGGCCCACGTTTGGGGCAGGTAGAAGGGGAAACAACTGTAGGGTCCTGGGACATGTTAAAAGTTTATGGAAAACGCACATTCCTGGGACAACAGGTCTGAATGGAGAAGACACACTGAGGGGAGGACAGTATCAGAAGTACAGAGACTAAGACAACATCATGTATCAGCTAAACTAGCGGACAGAATGTATGCACGGAATATTTAGCAATACTCATTAGGTATATACAAACAACTCCTTAACTTAATGAGCCCTTCACAGTGTATTTGTTTGTGGCTGTAATAGGGTGCATGTCCGCCGTCTGCGTTAGGTGCACTCCGCAGGTCAGAGGGTGGCAGTGCTCCTGCCCCCTTATGGTAAATTATGAACGGCCCTTACTCGAGGAACAAAGTGACTAAGTCACTGGTGCCATGTGGGTAGTCTCTTATCTCTTTATCCTGTGACCTTGGAGAAGGTCACGCTCTCGAGAGTTTAAGCACAATCCACCATAGCAGAGGCAGAATTGTTTGTCTTCCCAAATCGTTGCTTGTGCAGGCGGTTGCGGTGCAGCTACACGGGCAATCTGCAGGTATTTCTGTAAGCGTTACTCGCAGAAAACTTCGTCCATAAAAGCTGTGACTTTTAGCGCGTAGGTTTTGAACATTTATTTTCCGGATGACGCTGCTGCATATGTAGTCCCCTCTCAGCGAGGCAGTCAGATTGGATTTCCGGTCAGTTTGTAAAGAGGCGGTGCAGGACAGCGAACTAAGGATACAGCTCGTCATGGTGGTCCCAGTCATGCGGTGAAGATGTCTCGGCTCGCGCTCTGCTCCCGCCTTCACCTTCTCCTCGTCCTGCTGGGCTCCGACGACGATGTTGTGGTATTTCCAGTACGTTGTTGCCATTTGTTTGGGGAATGTAGAATATGCATTTATAGTGCTGAATATTGCCAGCATGTGATTTGGGTATTTCCACCTGTTGGTTAGTTGTGAGTGCGTGGGGTCTTTTTGCATAGAGGCATTTGCAGCATAATTGGACTGCTTTTGCTGTACTGAGTATTTACAGTATGTTGGGTGTGTATTTTCAACGTTACGTATTTGCATCGTCCACGTTTTGTATTGCTGTAGGGTTATTTTGTACCGTGTCATGGTTGTATCTGCAGTTCAGGATATTTGCAATCCTAAGGGTGTGTTTGCAGTGTTACATTTTTCCAGCGTAATCAGTGTGCACCTGTAATGTTGACATCTGACATGCTAGAAAATGCAAAAATAATGAGCCCTTCGGCACGGGGAAAAATTATAGAATTAAACTATGCCTCCTCATCTCAAAGTATGTGTGCTATGCACTTATTTAAATAAGAGATCAACTCTTTTGGGAGTCTAATCTCGAGCACATTTACTTGAGTCATTATATTAAACCTTACGTTTCACTAAAACCCATGCTGTAATTTATTTTACATGTTTTAAGGTCTACTTCTCATTGCTACTTCTAATTACTTTATTCCAACTTGACTTCATGTGTTGGGTCATTTAAATGTATTACTATTATCTTAATGTCTCAAATTTGCTTGAAAATGCACCATTTGCCCACTCTTTTTTCAAAATTTTCTCGGGGGAGAACCCCCCCGAACCCCCCGCAGTACAGTACGACGATTAGTTTACGCCGCGCCACTTTCAAATGTCACCAGCCGCCACTGCTAGGAAGAAGTATTATTATATAATAAAAGATCTCTGGACTTTGTCAGCAGACCCCATACCTTAGCCTATAGATGGTAGATCTATATCATAGGTGCTGTCTCGCTCTTCTCCCTGGAAAGGTCCCTCTCCAAGTGTGTCTCACCCATTTGTGTACCCCACTTAAAACCCAAGTACGTTGTCCAAACAGCAGCTGCATCGGTATGTTTTGTCTAAGGTCTGGCCAGAACAAAATAACAAGGGGCATTGTTGTTCGACCTTGCACATAATGTTCATTCAAAATCCCAGGAACATGTAGAGAGTAAACACATCGATGAGTTCTCATGTGAAAGCAGCCCTAGAAATGATTGCAAAAATAAAGACGTGTAGTAACGTGCGCAAAGCAGCAGGCAAGCTGCAACGCACTCATGCTAACTTAGTGAAAACGACAATGTCCCTATGGGCCACGTGACAGGAGTTTCTTTGAAATGACCTCCCGATACATTGACCATTTTTTGCAGGAATTTGTATGTAGGTAATCTATCCTCCTACTTACATACACAGGGGATTTCCTTAAAAGAATTTATGACATCATGTGGGAGGATTTCTATGTGTTGATGATGTTAGATGTCACTTCCCTTTACACAAGCATCTTCCATAAGGATGGGCTCAGACCTATGAAGTATTTTTTAGGTTCCATACCAATCTATCTGCACCAACATTCCAACATGCTTTTGAAAATGGTGGTGCCTGGAGAATAATTTCTTTATATATGGAAATGAAACCTACAGGCAGGTGAGGAGACTGCCATGAGCACCTGCTTCACCCGAGTTATGCCAACCTCCATATGGGGTGGTGGGAGGAGCAGGTGCTCAGGGTCAAGCATGCCAGGGAAGGGTCTGAAAACATTGTTCTATGGACAAGGTTCAAAGATGATTTGTTCATTTTGTGGAATAGCACTCCTGAATCAGCCCAGACATTTGCATCAGAGTTGAATAATAACACATTGAATCTGAAGGTCACCTCGAATATTAGTACTTCTGAGGTTTTTTTTCTGGACTTGGAGGTCTTTGTAAAAAACAACAAACTCCATACTAAAACTCATAGAAAGCCTACAGCAGGGAATTCTATCTTACACTCACATAGTTTCCATCCTAGCAAATTGAAGCAGAGTATTCCATATGCAGAACATCTGCGTATGAGAAGAAATTGCAGTGAATTAATGACATTGAGGGAAGTCCAGGTGCAACTACAAGAAAGACTTGTTGAAAGAGGATATAGTTCCGAAGTATTAGAAGAAGCTATGCGTAAAGCGGAGGGAACTTCCAGAGATGCATTGTTGTTTCCAAAAAGGGAGGTTAACAAAAAAGCAGGGATTAGAAACAGAAGTAAGAACAAAGATAAAGATAAGCTGTGTATGATCACTGGGTTCAATGCCTATCACGCAAAAGTGAGAGAAATTTTGACAAGGCCTTGGCATCTAGTTAGGAGTGATCTGATAATAGGACAACAAGTATCACGCAAACGCCTTCTCACTTTCAGACGTGCTAAATCAATGAGTGAAGAACTGGTAGTGAGCAGTCCTGAAGTGATGGAATCGGACTTGTGGTTAAGAGCTAGCCCTGGGTTCCTCAAGTGTCATAGGTGCAAAGCTTGTAAACATGGTCTCAATGCAAGGGAGATACAATCGGCACTATTAAAAACTCCATTGAGTATGTGTAACTCCTATAATTGCAGGAGTGACCATGTTGTATATGTCCTGGTAGGCTCCTGCCCTAAATTATATTTAGGGAGCACCATACACATGGTACATGTGAGGAATTTACAACATTTAAGAGCAGTGAAGAATTGTGATAAGAGCTATCCAGTTGCTAGGCACATGATTGAAGTGCATAAGGGCAATTTGAATGAACTGGTTTATTTTGTCATTGACTGTCCCTAAGAGTAGAAAAGGTGGAAACCGAGAACTCAGGTTAAGGCAATTAGAGACAAAATATATTGTTTTGCTTAACACAAAAATACTACACGCCTGAATTCTGATCAAGAGCTGTTTGTACATATTTAGAAAATGAATCCTCCCTTGAACTGACCAGATGTTGACAGAAGCACTTGATTGTATTTGTACATATTTGAGAATTAGATTTGGATAACACTTTTTTTTTATCACAGTCACAAAGCACTTTAAGAGAAAGGAAATAGTAGGTAGTCTGTGCATGCGAATATGAAATTGGCCTTGTTTTCCTTTTAGAAGGGAAGAGAAGTGAATATATTAAATAGAGGAGATGTATAACAACTTGAAGTATAAAGGATCATACAGCATGGGGTAGGAGCAAGCCTTGAAGACGATGGATATTTAGAAAATACCCACTAGGAAAATATCTCTACTCAACCAGCAGATTTGACATTAAGGGCCAGATGTACGACGGTTTTTGCATGCGCAAACGGGTTTGCGAACCCGTTTACGCATGCAAAAACCAATAGGGGTATGTACCATTCCAAAATAGCGAGTCGCAATTTATTTGCGACTCGCTATTTTAGAATTGCGAGTCGCTATTAGGAAGGGGCATTCCCTTCCTAATAGCGAGCGCAACCCCATGTACAAATGTTTTGAGCACCGCAATTGCGGTCGTAAAACATTCGCAAATTACCACCCTCTACAAGAGGGTGGTAATGGGGTCGCAAAAGGGAAGGGGTCCCCAGGGACCCTTCCCCTTTGCATATGCAGGGGAAAATATTTTTTAAGGGCAGGCAGTGGTTTTAGGGACCACTACCTGCCCTTAAAAAAAGAAACAAAAACGTTTCATTTTTTTCTTTTTTAAATGCATCCCTTTTTCCTTTAAGGAAAACGGGCTGCATTAAAAAAATTACTGCTTTATTTAAAAGCAGTCCCAGACATGGTGGTCTGCTGAGCCCAGCAGGCCGCCATACCTGGGAGGGCCTGCCATTCCCAATGGGGTCTCAAATTGCGAGCGGCTCATTAATATTCATGAGCCTCTCAATTTGCTACCCCATTGGGAATCGCAAACAGTGTGATACACACTGTTGTACATCCAAAATAGCACCTCGCAAATTGCGAGTCGCAAAAAACTCGCAATTTGCAAGGCGCTATTTTGCGCGTCGTACATCTGGCCCTAAAAGAGATGCACTGGCATGTATGATTTAGGCACTTGCCCCTGACATCCATATCTTATGTGATTATATATTTTTTAATTTAGATACAATATCTATTTACATTTTTCTATTAAGATTAAATTTTACCAACAGAATGGCCGTATAGACTATTTTGTAAAGCACTAGTGGTGTTGGTGCCTGTTTCTTCAGGAGAGACTGGAGTTGGTTGATATATATACTTTATTTAAGGAATTTTTGTTCAAAATATAGCACCACTTTAACAACCAACACTTATAACCAGGTGGCCAAGGCCTACCAGGTCAAACACAATGATATCACAGTGCCCACATTTGTAGCTCCCACACTTTGGCATCCCACTGGTTTTCCAACCCTTGTTACGCATTCATCAACTACCTTCCTCGCGCAGGGTGACCTCCCTCCCCTCCCGCTGGGCATTACCCGGGCCCCACTTCCATGCTCAGGAGTCAATATTCTCTGCGGCTTTCCTGGGGCTCTATACCTTTTTAAATTTCTGTGGGAAACCATGTGCCTGATATACCAAGCTTTTGGCCCTCATGCCCCAGTCCAAATTTGCTTCTGAGGCCGTCAGGGATGGGATCCTATCTCTCCCCAGATCTGATCACGTCTCTCCGGGCAACCTTTAGAGTGACATTATAAAATAAACATGTGTAACGGTCCAATGTTTGTTCCCCCCAAATGCCAAGGCCACCAGCTGTGGCGTAAGTTCTATGGTAAAGTCCAAGACCTCTGATATCCGTTGGCCCACTCCCCTCAATAACCCTGAATCTTGGGGCACCCCCATAGCATGTAGATCAGAGTACCCTGTTGCTAGCAGCCTCTTTGGCAGAGATCATTGTCAGATCTTCCCATACAGTACAGCCTAGTCCTCATCATGTACGCCCTATTGAGCAGCTTCAGCTGAAGTAGCTGGAACCCTGCCCACATGGCTACCTTCCTCAGGTAAGGGCACGCCCCACCCCAGTCATTATCCTGCAGTCTGCCTACATCTTGTTCGCCTTTTGTCTGTAAGGCTATCCAGAGGGGGGATGCTATTGTGCAGACGTGCCGAGTATATTTTAGACACAGCATGTTGAGTCAATGGGAATCCCAGAACCCTGTATTGCAGTGGTGACTCATCTGGAAGTTCACCCAAGAGGTCAGCGTGTCTTCACAGCAAATGTGTTAGTTGTTGGTATTGGAGATACTGACTCCCTGTCAGTTCGTACTGCTCCTATAGCTCTGTAAACGGTATCATCCTACTGTCCTGCCACACATCCCCCTTGGAAATGCTCAGCAAGTCCCATTTTTTGTGGCCCTCTATATCTCGCAGCCCTTGCAGGATGTATGACTTCCATAAGGTGGTTTTCAAAGTCAACTTCCCTGTCCAGCCCATTGTGCAGGTTCCCCATGTAGCAATCACTATTGCCGTCGGTGTGGGCAGTGGCCTTGGCCCCCTCTGCCCATATAATCGTATGATATAGCATTCTGGAGCCATCGCTCACCTGTCCGCCAGCAGGGAGTACTCCCTCTGCAGCGAGAAGGCCCAGACATCATCATCATCATCATAAGAACTTTGTTGGGTTTCAATTAGAACTATAAAAGTAAAAACATTGACATTTCACATGTACATTACACCAATAATATCCTGAAACCATATATAACAAAATGAATCAATCCTAAAGTACCTTATTCTCATAACAGCTTTTTAAAAAACATACTACAATAAAAACAAACATGACATGTTCATCAAGTAAAAACTATGAAAATAGAAGAGAAGATCTAACTTGTGAGACTTTTCTAAAATCATATATAACAAGATTAATCAATCCTAGTATACCTCAGTCTCATAGCGCTTTTAAAAACTACATGTTAATCAGATAAAAGCTGTAAAAACAGAAGCAGGTTGAACTTGTGAGAAGTTCAGAGATTTCAACAATAGAATAATGAACATTCTCCTAGGTGATTTAATATAACTACAAAACATGGTGAAGTGTAAGGTATCTAGCGGAGACACATTGTCCCAGCGGACCCAAGGACTCAGATGTACACCAACCACAAGGGGAGGCAAGTAACCAATGCAACATGTTAAATCTAAAGCTGGTGAGCAGGAATCTATCCCACTCATTTTTTACAATTATTAAGTTGGGTTCCATATACTGGATCGTTTTTATCCGCATACAACCTCGTACGAAGGGTTTCAACCTTTCAGTCTGCTCTCTATATATTTTTCGGTCCAAGAAATGATCCCTGACCCATTTCAACTCTGTGGCTAGCCATGGTCTTGGGACTGAGAAATAATTCCTCCCTCCCCAGACTTTTAAATGGCTCCTTAATATATGCAAACCATGGAACCTTAGATGTACGATCAAGTAATAAACAATCCTTAAGAATGAACCTATTTAAATGGGATTCAGCAGTCAGCACTCGTCCAGACCTTAATCCAGCACAGCAGAGGCCTCAGGGCAATATTATCACTAAGGTACTTTATTCTCTATTCTTCATGCATACATACTGATGGGGTACTTTGGAGGATGCTTAACAGGCACCTTAAAAAAATATTTTCAACAGTCTGCAGGCGTCCAACCCTCTTATATTCCCAGACATCGCAGCCGTATATAACCTTGGATATACACTTTGCCAGATAAATCTTTGTTAGAGCTTGGGATGGTCTACTCCCTAGTTTAGAAGCAAAACAATATACAGCTGCATTCACCTTTAAAAGCTCCTCTTTTTCGCTAGCAATCAGGGGTTTCCAATTCATATTGGAGTCAAATAGAACTCCGAGATCATAGAAAGCCAAAAATTTAGACAAGGTGTGATTACACGCCCTAAAAGTTTTTGATCTGTTGGAACAGGGGCCCAACATCTTAACAAAAGATTTGCTAAATTTTAACAGAAAGATCCAGACAGTCCATAAAGGCTACAAATGTATTTAAAAACAACTATAAACCAACTGCAGTCCTGGCCATCAGGCCCAGTCATATATCACTTGTGGTTGTGTTGACCAAGAGTAGAGACTTAGGTCAGGGAGGGCAATTCTGGGCCAGAGTGGCCCCTCCCTGTCACAGCAGCCCCCTTGTCACCTCATCTACAGAGTGAAAGAAAGCCTTTGGGAGCCAGAAGGGAGTGTTTTGCAACACATATAGAAATTTCACGAGGTAGAATCTGTTTTTAGAGGGCTGCACTACCCATCAGGGAGAGTGGAAGACTTCTCCAATGCACTGCATCCGCAACCACAAGAAGTCTGGTCAAGTTTTCCACCAAGACAACAACAGCGTCTTCAATTACAAATATCCCCAAATACTTGAAACCCCTTTGTTCCCATTGGAATAGATAGTCCCATGTCCACCTGAAAGCCTGGTTGGACAGCAGGAACATTGCCATTTGTGCCAGTTGATGCGCAGTCACGAATAGGACCAGCATGTATCCAAGATCTCCAATGCTTTGGGGATAGACAGGTCGGGGTCTGCAAAATGAAGCAGGTTGTCATTCACGTAAAGCGACACAAAATCTTCCCACACTGGATCCCACCTTAAAACAATCAACAATGCATCTTTACACACCCATGCAGCAAAGGGTTCAATTGCCAGTACAAAAAGTAAGGGGGATGAAGGGCATCCCTGTCAGGTGCCTCTACCTAGCCTGAACGCACGCAAGAGCACCCTGTTCACGTTGACTCTTGCTACCAGGTCAGTGTAAATTAATTTCACCCCAAATAAAAAAAAGTCGACCGACCCGATCTTACCCAGTATGGCCTTCAAGGAGGGCCATTCTAAGGAGTCAAATGCCTTTTTGGCATCAAGCGAGAGCGGGATTGCTGGTTCCCTAATCTGTTCACTCCTTGCTAGGCATCCAGCCACCCTCCATATGTTGTGCCTTGTTGCCTTATAAAGCATAAATAACAATTGATCGGGTGCCACAAGAGTGTCCACAATTTGCAGGACGCGGTTACCAAGCACTTTTGCTAAGACCCTTGTCTCCACATTGAGCAATGAGATTGGCTGTAGGAGGCACAGTCCTCTGCCAACTTACCCTTCTTGTGGATCATCACTATGGTTGCCTACCGTAAATCCTGTGCGGGCCAGCTTTCCTTTCTTGCCCTGTGGAACAGTGCACGGAGTGGGCCCACAACCCATGATTTGACACATTTAAAAAATTCGGGAGGCAGGCCATTTGGGCCTGAAGATCTATCCCCTTGCATCTGTGTCAGTGACTCAGCTATTTCCATCTCTGTAATCTCCAGCGCCAACGTCTGACTTGCCTCTGGTGTCAGTTGAGGGGCCAGAACATCAGTGACAAATCTCTCCAGCTTAGTTTCCTCCAACATCAAGCTGCCTCCTATAAAGCTCCTTCAGGGGCTTAGTGAACACAGATACGATGGCGTGTGGGGTCTCTGCAATATCCCCTGTCTCAGTCCTAATTGTGGAATCCACCTTTGCTCTTCTTATCTTTTGGCTAACTAGGTCAACAACTTCCCTGCCTTATTTCCCACCTCATATAGTCTACCCTGTTTGGCTCTGAAATGGGCTCTCGCCTCTTGATAGTGTATGCTGTTCAACTCCTCCCTGATCCCCTCCATTCTATGGGTCAGGCCCAGTGAGGGGCATTCCATTTACTTCCCCTCCAGGCGGACTAGTTTTGCTTCCAACTCCATGCCCTGTTCCTCCTCTTCCTGATCACATGTGCAATCGGTTGGCCTTGTATGACCATTTTATATGCCTCACAGAGATCTGTCTCTGAGTACACTTTGCCGGCATTTTCCTTAAAATAAAGCTCTATGGCCTCTGTTGCCAATTTCCTGGAATGCCAGTGAGTCAGCTCCCAGGGGTCAAGTTTCCATTTGTGCCGTGTCCCCAGTACCATTGTCAGTATGTATGTGACCATTGGCAGGGTGGCCAGAAATACTGCATGGCAAAGGGGCTGTGTCCTCAAATCTACCCAGCTGGTGTTGTGGCACCAACAAATACTCTAGCATGGACTGTGAGCATATATTATTAGAAGCATAGGAATACTGTCTTGTCTCAGGGTGTTTTTCCCTCCAAAAGTCTGCCATCCACATAGAGTCAAGGAAGGAGACCTAGCGGGAGTCTGTTCTGGGCCTTTTCTCCAGACACAGTGACCCTGTCTAAGTCCCCTTGTGACATTAGGTTAAAGTCTCCCCCAGTAAGCAGTAAAGCCTCCTCGATCCAGCTCCCTAATTTCCCCAGTGCCTCGGGCTGAAGACTGGGAGGGGGAACCCTGAAGCGAGTAATAGGGCCTCTCCATTCCACCTTCCACTCACTACCGCCTGACACCCAAGTTCATCCACCCAGACCCGGGTGACCTGCAGTGGGAGGGACCTGCCAACTAAGAAGCCTATCCCCGGGATCCCCCGGAGAACCCTGCATGCACCAATAGTTTATACTGCCCTTGATGGAGGACTCTGCAGTTGCCCCAAGATGGGTTTCCTGTAGCAGGATAATATCGGGGCCCCATCTGTTCAGATGCTTTCACATCACTCCCTTCTTCAGCTTACTGCCCAGGCCATTAATGTCCGTGGAGAGTATCTTAAGGGTCATCCCTGGGGTTGCGCCATGTACTATGTGTACTGCCATGGTGGGTGTGTCTTTATGGTATGTTCTTTACTGCAGTGTTCCCTGGTATGCTTCCCAACCACCCCCCTCCCCTCCCAACTGCCTCATGCCATGGATCTAGAACTGCCTGGCTCCCCAATGCTCAATGAGTCTGTCGCCCCACCAAACAAACTAGGTAAATCATCTTAATCAGTAAGAAAGTTCTCACTTTAATGCTGCAACAACAAGCAAAAAAGGTGGGGCGGCCGAGTCCCCACAGAGATTTTGTCATCCACTGCTTATCCGGCCAGCCATAACACAGTCAACCTTCACAACATGTATCAAGCAGGGGTCCCCGGTTGATGTTTGGGTCCCTCAACCAATAATGTCTGCTGTCATTGGAGTGACCACTGGTAATGCAATCTCCTCCAAGTCATCTTGCGGTGTGCCAGAGTCACCTGCCGTATTCTCCGAGTCTGCCTCTAGTGCTGTCCATCTGTTGTCAACTGCAAAAAGAACAATTGATGGACAGAATGCAGAACAATGTCATACAATCACCCCAGTACAGAGATCTGGGCCTAAATCCATCGTTTTTTTGATGCCCATGCCATTCCAGTTTGAACCCAGCCATATGCAAATCAGTCTTGACCCCGCTTCCTGAGGGAACAGTCCAGCCCGAACTGCCAGGCCAGGGCCTTCCTGGACTGGAAACAAGCATCCTAGGACCGGTTTCGGGCTTTCACCCCTCATCAGACAGGCTAGCTTGACTCCAGTGGCATGGAGAGCATGGGACCCACGTGTGGGCATACCGGTCCCACTCAGGGTGACAAATGCAAAAAGAACAATGTATGGACAGAATGCAAAACAATGTCATACATTCACCCCAGTACAGAGAACTGGGCCAAAATCCATCACTTATTTGCTCCCCATGCCATTCCAGTTTGAACCCAGCCATATGCAAATCAGTCTTGACCCTGCTCCCTATGGGAACGGTCCAGCCCGAGGTGCTAGGCCAGGTCCTCCCTGGACTAGAAACAAGCATCCTAGGACTGGTTTTGGGGTTTCACCCCTCATGAGCCAGGCTAGCTTGACTCCAGTGGCATGGAGACCACAGAACCCATGTCTGGGCATACCTGTCCCACTCGGGGTGACAAATCCAAAAAGAACAATTGATGGACAGAATGTAGAACAATGTCATACATTCACCCCAGTACAGACATCTGGGCCTAAATCCATCGTTTTTTTGCTCCCCATGTTATTCCAGTTTGAACCCAGCCATAAGCAAATCAGTCTTGACCCTGCTCCCTATGGGAACAGACCTGCTAGGCCAGGTCCTTCCTGGACTGGAAACAAGCATCCCAAGACAGGTTTTGGGGTTTCACCCCTCATCAGCCAGGCTAGCTTGACTCCAGTGGCATGGAGAGCACGAGACCCACGTCTGGGCATACCCATCCCACTCGGGGTGACAAATGCAAAAAGAACAATTGATGGACAGAATGAGGAACAATGTCATACATTCACCCCAGTACAGATATCTGGGCCTAAATCCATTGTTTTTTTTGCTCCCCATGCCATTCCAGTTTGAACCCAGCCATATGCAAATCAGTCTTGACCCTGCTCCCTAAGGGAACAGTCCAGCCCGAACTGCCAGGCCAGGTCCTCCCTGGACTAGAAACAAGCATCCTAGGTCCAGGTTTGGGGTTTCACCCGTCATCAGCCAGGCTAGCTTCACTCCAGTGGCATGGAGAGCACGGGACCCACGTCTGGGCATACCCGTCCCACTCACAGTGACAAATGCAAAAAGAACAATTGATGGACAGAATGCAGAACAATGTCACACATTTTCCCCAGTACAGAGATCTAGGCTTAAATCCATTGTTTTTTTGCTCCCCATGCCATTCCAGTTTGCACCCAGTCATATGCAAATCAGTCTTGACCCTGCTCCCTATGGGAACAGTCCAGCCTGAACTGCCAGGCCAGGTCCTTCCTGGACTGGAAACAAGCATCCTAGGACCGGTTTCGGGGTTTTACCCCTCATCAGCCAGTCTAGCTTGACTCCAGTCGCATAGAAAGCACAGGACCCACATCTGGGCATACACGTCCCACTCAGGGTGACAAATGCAAAAGGAACAATTGATGGACAGAATGCAGAACAATGTCATACATTCACCCCAGTACAGATATCTGGGCCTAAATTCATCATTTTTTTGCTCCCCATGCCATTCCAGTTTGAACCCAGCCATATGCAAATCAGTCCTGGCCCTGCTCCCTATGGGAACAGTCCAGCCCGAACTGCCAGGCTAGGTCCTCCTGAACTGGAAACAAGCATTCTAGGACCGGTTTCGGGGTTTCATCCCTCATCAGCCAGGATAGCTTGACTCCAGTGGCATGGAGAGCACGGGACCCGGGTCTGGGCATACCCGTCCTACTCGGGGTGACAAATGCAAAAAACAATTGATGGACAGAATGCAGAACAATGTCATACATTCACCCCAGTACAAATATCTGGGCCTAAATTCATTGTTTTTTTGCTCCCCATGCCATTCCAGTTTGAGCCCAGTCATATGAAAATCAGTCTTGGCCCTGCTCCCTATGGGAACAGTCCAGCCTGAACTGCCAGGCCAGCTCCTCCCTTGACTGGAAACAAGCACTCTAAGACCAGTTTCGGGTTTCCACCCCTCATCAGCCAGGCTAGCTTGACTCCAGTGGCATGGAGAGCACAGGACCCATGTCTGGCCTTACCCGTTCCACTCGGGGTGACAAATGCAAAAAGAACAAATGATGGACAGAATGCAGAACAATGTCATACATTCACCCCAGTACAGAGATCTGGACCTAAATCCATTGTTTTTTTGCTCCCCATGCCATTCTAGTTTGAACCCAGCCATATGCAAATAAGTCTTGACCCTGCTCCCTATGGGGACAGTCCAGCCAGGGATTGAGAACTTTGTATGTCTGCCACCACCTTGGACCTTTTTCCGACTTGACCTGGTCTGTCATTTGGGCCTCACGCGCCTTGAGACCCTCACGGGTTAGTAGTGCACTCTACAAATTCCTGATTAATTGACCCTGTGTCGTATGTCTCTTCCGGGTCTGCCAGTCCATAGGTCGGCCCCTCTCAAAGTCATGCGGGAGAGGGTACCCCCTTGTCTCAAGCCAGCTCCCTGCCTCCGCTGCTGAGCCAAAGAAGTGAGTCCCTCCTTCATCGACAAACTGTAGCCTTGTGGGAAAAAAAAGTGTGTATTCAATGTTCAGTTTCCGCAGTTGCCGCTTGATTGCTATAAAGGTTTCCATTTGGCGCTGGACCGCTGTGGTATAGTCAGGGTAGATGGTCACCTTTCCGCCTTCTAATTCCTAGGGATTATGTTTGCGTGCCTTCTGCTGGATGTGGTTGTAATCCTGGAGGTTTTGCGCCTGGCAGTGCCCCCGGGGCCGGTAGCCTGCCCGGCACCCTATGAGCCCTCTCCACTGTGAACATTTTTGAGGCCTTATGTTAGAAATGGTATTCCTGGTTGGTTGAGTTATGCAGGCCTGTAAGGAAGCACCACTTTAATCAGGGTAAGCTACATACACAATAAGATAACCTGTACTTACCCTCTGGTAGCTTGGCACAGAGCAGTCAGGCTTCGCTACAAAGGCAATGTGTAAAGTAATTGTGCAAAACGCACACATAGAGTAATACAATGAATACACCACAAAAAGTCTCTACAGAGGTTTAAAAATATAGATTATATTTTTATGAATAAAACAAGACCCAAACGACAAAAATCCAATAAGTAGAACCGGAATTATGAATTTTCAAAGAATAAACCCAAAACTGTGCTCAGAAGTAAATAGGGCTAAAAGGTTACTTTAGGACGCACTAGATCAGGGTAAATCCAATGTTCAGGCTGACCTCAGTGCAGCGCGGGTTGGATACAGTTCCAAACATGTCCCGCTGGAATGTTACCTTCTCAAGCTGAGCCAAGAGCCACGTTCGCGGGGGAGACGACCGCCAGGGGCAAGTAGCTAGCGATGATCCTTCGGGCGCGAAGAGCCAGCCGGGCATCGCAGATGACAGCCAGGACCTCATGGAAATGGGCAGCGATGCTTGCTGTGTGAAAAGAGGATGTTTCAGCGGCTCGTGCTGATCCTTCAAGCGGCGCAGTCCCACTGTAAACGTTTCCATTCGTGGTCAGGAAGAGCCCAAAAGCTTGATTTTAGGAGCTCAGGAGCTTTAGGTGATGAAAACAGCTGCAGAAGCCACTTCTGAGGCCCAGAGCTTGGAGGGAGCACCTCAGGTAAGGGCGGAACTCACAGAAGGCAGAGTCCAGCAGCACCAGCAGAATTGTAGGACGTCTTTTGTGTCCCTGAGGCTTCAGAGAACAAGGGGCAAGCCAGCAAGACCTTTGCAGATCACTTGGAGGGAAGGTAGAGTTCAGCTCTCCTTCTAGCAGACTCAGGGTGCAGCAGGCAACTGGGCAACAAACAGAAAAGCAGTCCTTCCAGAAAAGCAGTCCAGTGGAGTCATGTAAGCACCTCAGCAGTCCTTCTGACAGAGGTTCAGTTCATGATCCAGAAGTGTCTGAGTTCATGGGGTCAGATACCCAGTACTGATATCCAAAGCACCTTTGATGTAGTGGGTGACTTCAAAGGAACTTTCTGAAGTGCACAAGAATTCCCTTCAATCCAGTTCTGTCTTGCAGGCTATGGGGAGTATATTTGTGTGTGGGCTGGACTCTACCTATGAAAGTGTAAGTGTCAGCCCCTTCTATTCCTCCCTCCCTAGGAAGACCCATCAGAATGCAGATGAGTGCTCAGAATGTAGATGGGCCATACCTTCCTGTGTTTGTGACTGTCTAGAGGGAATGCACAAGTGTAGCTGTCATCCATCCCAGACTTGTATTGGAGACAGGCTGGAAAGCACACAGAGTTATAAGCACAGACAAATGTGCACTTTCTAAAAGTGGCATTTCTAAAAGAGTATTGTGAAATCCAACTTCACCAGTAATGTGAATATATAATTGCCATTCTAAACATATCAAACATGAAAAAGTTACTCCATTCTTATAAGGAATTACCACTTAAAAGGGTATAAGGGAATTCCCAGTGCTAACCTATGAGAGGAGTAGCAGTTTTTCAGCAGTGAAAAATAAAATGGGCTGTTTGTCACTACCAGGACATGCAAAACATAAAAGTACATGTCCTACCTTTTACTTCCATAGCACCCTGCCCTTAGTCCTACCTATGGCCTACCTTACGAATGACTTATATGTAGTAAAAGGGGTGCTTAAATTTGACGAGTAGTTTTAAATGCCAACTTGAAGTGGCAGTACACTGCACACACAGGCATTGCAGTGGCAGGCCTGAGACAGGTTTGAAAGGCTTCTTGTGTGGGTGGCACAATGAGTGCTGCAGGGCCACTAGTAGCATTTAATTTGCAAGGGACTTAAAAGTAAATCAAATATGTCAAACAGGTGTAAACCTATAATACCATGTTTAGAGGAGAGAGCACATGCACTTTAGCACTGGTCAGCAGTGGCAAAGTGCCCAGAGTCCTAAAGCCAACAAAAAGAAGGTCAGAAAATAGGAGGATGAAGGCAAAAGATTTGGGGTAACCCTTCAGGGAGGGCCATTTTCCAAAACCTTACCTCCTAGTACAATTGATAGCAGCCAGTCCTCCAAAAGCAGTTCCATACTGGGGCTCTCCACATGATTGGGGGCCCCCACCAACCGCTCATTATTACACCAGGAACGATCATCAGGGTCCTCCACCCTTTCCATCAGCATATCAATAGTCTTCTGCATGACCCTGATCTGTGAATCACGGTCAACCATCTGGGGCTCTATCCGGGCTAATGAAGATTCCATTTCACACATCCTATCCTCCAGTTTATGATGATTAGTTCGCAGAAGCCCCAGGTCGATCCCCACTGCATCAATCTTTGCTTCTAGTACCTCTTTGGTGTTCCTTACTGCCGTTAATATTACCACTGTGTGGATCTCGATCCTTGCAGCTCCCTGGCCGCATGTTCATCGCCATGGTAGGAAGGGTCGAGAGTGGCTCCCATCTTCAGGGATTCAGGACACACTATTGACATGCCTTGGTAGTGCTCAGGTCATTGCCCCTTTCTGTGCATCGCAGGGCCCAGCCTCAGTTCTTCTATTTCCAGGCCAGCCTCCTGGCCAACTCACCAAGACTTGTCTGGGGGTGTCCACTTCACCGGGGTCACCTTACTTGAGGCCTGCCACCCCCCCTGAAGAGCCCCCAACCCCAGTCACCACCCCGGGGGACCAGCCCACTGCAGCCCAGCCCAAGCAGGAGGAAAGCTGCCCCAGGCAGGGAGCTGCAACCACTCCCGCAGGGACAAAAACCCCTCACTCACTGTTTGCGCCACAGGGCCAATCGGGTCCATGCATCTGCAGCAAGCCGTTTACCCGTAGACATAAGGATTCAGCCCCAAATCTCCGTCGTGGGCTCAGGGAGTCACTAGCCATCCTTGGTACTTCTCCGGTAATTGTGATCTTTCTATGGCTGTGGCATCAGGCCACAGGTCACTGTGGCCCAGCCGGTTGCCTCCAGTATCAGGGCCCATGCGCTCCTCACAGACCCTGGCTTACCAAAGAGCTACTGTGGACTCCACAGGGATCTGATCCTCGTTGTGCACTCAGGGTGGCCGCAGTGTTTCCGAAACTTTCTCACCCAGCAGCGGCTGCCATCTTGCCATGTACGTGGGCTGCCAATGGTATGTCACTGAGGGTCTGTGTCATCCTTGCCATCTCCAAATGCCTGCGGCCCCACCCTGAGATATGCAGGTCGCTCTTGCCTAACTTCTCGAAGTGGCCGTCAGCTCGGTGCAGGAGAAGGCAATTCTCAGCAGAGGCGGGCGCTGGAGCTAAGGACTCATGCGTCCGACTCCATCAGCATCAGGCCATGCCCCCTGCAGATAATATTTTTGCTACACAGAGGCAGATGCACTGCGTAGTGCTGTGTACTTCGAATACAAAAGACGTTTGTAAATGAGCTATGTCTGTTTGACTATAAGTGTGCCTCTCAACACAACAATGATTGGTAAATCCAATAGGTCTCACCTGGTTCACCTATTGGCTTTGGCAAAGCTTTTTACAACAGAGGAAGGGGTGAGAAGGAGAGCAGGAGATTGGGGGGAAGCAACTGGAAGTGGCAGTGGGATAGAAAACAGTAGAAGTGCTCCACTGCAAGGGAGCAATAAGGCCTTTCTGGATTGAGGAGTAACATCTAGAAACAAGCATTGGCATAGCCAATATGTCTCGCCTTTGGGACCTTATAAGTGTTTAGTTATCCAGCACAATATCCTTGGTGCAACAACATCAAGTGTTGCATGGCTAAACACTTATAAGGTCCCAAAGGCGAGACCTATTGGCTATGCCAATGCTTGTTTTGAGTGAGTGGCTCATGCAGGTATGCCACTGTGAGGTAGAGCTGCTGCGAGTGCTTTTACAGGAGCCCCTGTGACATTGCGCCTCTTCAAAATGTATCTTGGGTCTGGTGTAATACTTCTAGCCCCTATTCCCGTCTTCTCGCACCCAATGCATCCTTAAATGTCCCATGTACAGCCGGGGTTGACACTGCTATTACCCCTGCCCTCCAGTGACACTTTACCTGTCATGGGTGGTGGTGGTGGTGGTGGTGGACGTGGTGGTGGTGGATGTGGTGCTGGTGGTGGACTTGGTGGTGGTGGTGGACGTGGTGGTGGTGGTGGACATGGTGGTGGTGGTGGACGTGGTGGTGGTGGATGTGGTGGTGGTGGATGTGGTGGTGGTGGTGGACGTGGTGGTGGATGTGGTGGTGGTGGTGGACGTGGTGGTGGATGTGGTGGTGGTGGACATGGTGGTGGTGGTGGATGTGGTGGTGGTGGACGTGGTGGTGGTGGATGTGGTGGTGGTGGATGTGGTGGTGGTGGTAGACGTGGTGGTGGATGTGGTGGTGGTGGACGTGGTGGTGGACGTGGTGGTGGTGGTGGATGTGGTGGTGGTGGACATGGTGGTGGTGGTGGACATGGTGGTGGACGTGGTGGTGGTGGTGGACGTGGTGGTGGTGGATGTGGTGGTGGTGGATGTGTTGGTGGTGGACGTGTTGGTGGTGGACATGGTGGTGGTGGACGTGGTGGTGGTGGACGTGGTGGTGGTGGTGGTGGACGTGGTGGTGGTGGTGGACGTGGTGGTGGTGGACGTGGTGGTGGATGTGGTGGTGGTGGTGGACGTGGAGGTGGTGGATGTGGTGGTTGTGGTGGTGGACGTGGTGGTGGACGTGGTGGTGGTGGTGGACGTGGAGGTGGTGGTGGACGTGGTGGTGGATGTGGTGGTGGTGGACGTGGTGGTGGACGTGGTGGTGGATGTGGTGGTGGTGGTGGACGTGGAGGTGGTGGACGTGGTGGTGGTGGACGTGGTGGTGGTTGTAGTGGTGGACGTGGTGGTGGTGGTGGACGTGGTGGTGGACGTGGTGGTGGACGTGGTGGTGGTGGACGTGGTGGTGGTGGACGTGGTGGTGGTGGTGGTGGACGTGGTGGTGGTTGTGGTGGTGGACGTGATGGTGGACGTGGTGGTGGTGGTGCTGGTGGTGGTGCTGGTGGTGGACATGGTGGTGGTGGACATGGTGGTGGTGGACGTGGTGGTGGTGGCTGTGGTGGTGGTGGACGTGGTGGTGGTGGTGGACGTGGTGGACATGGTGGACGTTGTGGTGGTGGAAGTGGTGGTGGTGGACATGGTGGTGGACATGGTGGACGTGGTGGTGGTAGTGGACATGGTGGTGGTGGACTTGGTGGACATGGTGGTGGTGGTGGATGTGGTGGTGGTGGTGGACGTGGTGGTGGACGACTATTGGGTAGGAGGGTGCTGGCAGAATGGGGATGGAGAGGAGCCTTAGGGCTTGGAAAGATGTCTCACAGGTTAGAGACCATGGAAAGTGAGAGTGCATTCCTCAAAGGCTGGGGGGATCATCGCCAGTAAGGCAGAACGAGGGTGTCAGTCTCCAGGGGCCTTACCCAGAAGCAGTGGGCCGTAAAACGCATGCAGGAATTTAGGATCTGCAAGTGGGATTGCATATGAGTAGATTGGAGTGCCTGCATGGATTGTGGTATTTATTCATATTATAGCGCTTGATTCTGTACTGCTGTTTCTAAGCGCTGTAACTGGTGCTAATATTAGCAACTTTAATAGTCCTCAGTATTACAGCCTTGGAACGATAACGGGCTGAGCGGCCTTACTAAGATTTCATCTTGTGATCGGCAAATTTCAGTGAGAAGCGTTCAACTCGCTGAGCCATCGTGCCGGCGTGTCAGGCCTCTGTGTTTGAATTGCCTGTGTGTACCAGGGGACAAGTCCTTAAAAATAAAAACAAGCTCTCGGCTTTGGCAAAGGCAGCCGCTTGTTTATAATTGCATCGCGCTTTCACTTTAAGTGAAAGCGCGATGCAAAAATAAACACGCGGCTGCCTTTGCCAAAGCCGAATGATAACAACAAGCGCTAAAACACAAGCGCGGCCCCGCGGCCGCGAAAGTTAATTGTTGTGAGAGAGAGGGGGAGCAGGAGGTGAGCCCGCGAGTGGTGCGCGCTCGCGCGCTTGGGAGAGTCTTCACTTTTCAAGCACTGCACTCGTGCTTGTGGCGCGCCCCTGCTCGCTCCCGCAAGGTGGATGCCGCCACAAGCACGAGTGCAGTGCTTGAAAATGAGCAGAGCGACGGCTAAAGGCCCTCCTAGCAGCGCATGCGCGCTGCGTAGGCGAGACCTAAAAACAATGCAAGCCATCGACTAAGGAACAAACACATGAGATTGACAATAAAGCCAACCAATGGGAAGCAAGGGGCAGGCTCTTCGCCCACTGTAAGTTTTTGGTGTGGTCCACAAGAGGCTTTCACCTACAGGCAGCCACAAATTATCTTGTAGGCTAGACCTAGAATCAGCGCACCATGTTTAGATACCATGAAATTGATCTGATTATACTTTAAAAGAAACGTGAAAGAATAATAGTTTTTCCCGAACCCCCACTATTGGCTGCCACTCAAAAAACTCTCTCTAAACTGTAAAAACGTTTTTTAAAAATTTTCTTTGAATGTCGACATTTTCCAGATTAACTTTTTTAATCAGTGAACCTTTCCTAACAAAAATACGAATAAAGCGTCGATTTTCTTCACATGAGCGAAAAGCACACATTTTATATTAAGTAATAATTCAGGCCCCGATTCCTGGTACTCAGTGGTCTTTGCTGCAGATGCGTTATGTTCTATGTTCTCAATTGACAGGTACGGAGTGTGTCTAATGCGGGGTGACCACGTGCTTGATATCTAATAGTCCGTTTCTGAGAATTAGTACTATAAACGGCTACAAACTGAGTAATAACACTTCACAAGTTGACATACAAATATTCATGTTCACCTCCCTGGAAATAAACCTGCCATTCATTTAGTTCAAAATATCTTTCAGGGGCGCACTTGGAAAACACTCTGTCACGGCCCGGTCGTTGTCTATGTCTCCACCAGATATGTGAGCGGCTTTGGAATAGCCGGTAGTCTGACCTTTTTCTTCTGCGAAGTGAAATACAAACGTCTGTGACTGGCGCATGTGATTTTCTGGTTACTAGTGGTGAGTGAGTCATTGCTCTTGGTGAGTCATTGCTGCCAGCAGAGCTAGGCGTGCCAACCTCCTGGCTTCATCTTCGTGACTTCCGTTCAAATGGTGGTCTCTCCAGGAGACCCGGTGTCTTCAGATGATAGGAAGTACATCTCCTTCCAACTGGGTCAGCTATAGTAATGGAAGTGGAGTGAGATGTAGGTATCCCCTAAGTGCTCCTTGCAGACTTTAGAAAATGAGTTAATGGATGAACAATGTTATCTAAAGGGACATAGCCTGGCAGTTCGGGCTGGACTGTTCCCATGGGGATCAGGGGCAAGACTGTTTTGCACATGGCCAAACTTGAATGGCATGGTGAGCAAAGATACAATGGATTTAGGGCCAGATCTCTGTACTGGGGTGAATGTTTGACATTGCTCGGCATTCCGTCCATCAATTGTTCTTTTTGTATTTGTAACCCTGAGTGGGACGGGTATGCCCAGACGTGGGTCCCGTGTTCGCCATGCCACTGAAGTCAAGCTAGCCTGGCTGATGAGGGGTGATGCCCTGAAACTGGTCCCAGGATGCTTGTTTCTGGTCCAGGGAGCAGTAACGGCTGCCCCCGGGAAGCAGGAGTGGGGTGAGTTAACAGACAAAAAAAGAAAGAACACTTTCCTGCCGGCTGGCTGGCCGACCGCCTCCGTCCTCTCCGTCCTCTTCCTGGCTTATATGCGAGCAGGATCCAGGAAGCACACCCAGGCTCCCCTAAGCCAATCACAACGCTGCGTTGTGATTGGTCTAAGCTCCGTGGTTCGGTGCTCAGACAGGGAATGGGAGCCTGGGCATGTTCTCTGCTGGGTGGAGAACATGCAAAGTGCGTATGACTGTTTGAGGCGGCCGGCCAAACGGTCATGGGCACTTAGAGAGTGCCACCACTCCTCCCCCCTGCGCTGCGCTGCCCAGCCCAGCCCTGCCGTGCAAAACTGCCTCAGCATGGTAAAATAAAATGATAATAACCTCAGGTTATTATTATTTAATTTTTCCTTTTTTACAGTGCTGAAAGGCAGTGGGACGATGCTCCTCCGCCTTACCGGAAGGAGCCGCCCCTGCCAGGGAGGACCTGGCCTGGCAGTTCGGGCTGGACTGTTCCCATGGGGAGCAGGGTCAAAACTATTTGCATATGGCTGTGTCCAAACTGGAATGGCATGGTGAGAAAAAATAGGATGGATTTAGGCCCAGATCTCTGTACTGGGGGTGAAGTTTTTACATTGTTCAGCATTCCGTCCATCAATTGTTCTTTTTGCAATGCTATCTTTTTGCATTACTTGGAGATAAGACCGCATTCATTTTCAGGGCATATGCACTGCACTGCGAGTCCGAGCGAAAACACAATTTTATGATAAACACTAACAATAAAATAGTATTTCCTTACTATACTCTGCTGAAAGTAAAATCTACGCTATCTAGCATAACCCACATGAGCCAAGGAAGACTATTCTCACCTGGCTGGGAAGAAAGCTTTTGGTTCAGGGCATAAATTCAGACTGTGGCTAAACCCTAAAGTGTTTTTATTTCCTTTGCTTGAAAGAACAGGATATTCACCAAGGTTTACTTTCGTTTTCACTACGATTAGGGCCAATGCTAGTCACGGGCAGCTGAAGCTCTCTCACAGGGCCGCTTCCCTTATGGGTGCCAATTCCACAGATTCCTTGGCATCATATCTCTCCTCGCTACTTCAATGCTTCTGCTCACTTAGAGGGTCATTATGATGTCTGGCGGATCGCCGCCCATATGGCGGTGGCGATCCGCCAGACATTCCTGTCCGCCTGCACAACATTTCCCCCCGCCATATTACGATGGCGGTGGGGACCCAGGCGGACGGAAAGACCGTCCGCCGCTTTTCCGCCGGTCGACTCGTCGACCGGGCGGAAAAGGGCCCTAACATGGTGGCGGTGTCTCCAAGACACCACCATCCATATTAGGATGCTGGCGGAAAGCAGCCTTTCCATGGCGGTGTTGCCACCATGGAAAGGCATGTGGTCTTTGCTTCTGGGGGCCCGTTGCGGGCCCCCAGGATTTGGGGGTGGGGAGTGCACATGGGGGTACCTATGGTACCCCCTATATTTGAATGCACAAGGTGGCAGGCACCGCACGGTGCCTGTCACGTTGTGCATTCAAATGCACAACATGCGTTTCGCATTGCGGCGGGTGCTGGTGACAGCACCGACCGCCGCAATGCGAACAATACGGGATGCCACCGCCACCGTGGCGGTGGCATCCTAATACCCATGGTGGGACCGCCGCACCCCTTGCGGACGGTCCCGCATTCCGCTGCAGTGGCGTGCGGACATTGTCCGCCCGCCATCGAATGATGCCCTAGGTTCCTAAGATGATAGGTGTCACTGAAAGAAGTTGGTACACCCACCTTGCTTTATTACTTTCACTGTGGAGGTTGTGTTGGTTAGATTTGCTGCTTAATAACAGGCCTACAGGCTACATTCTTTTGAGATCAAGGTGCAATGGGCCCTATAACCATGTCAATCTTTTGGAGTAGGCCTAGAAAGTATCACAGTGAATCCAGGGAGACTTGGGGATGGGGTTGTTGTGCCATCATAAATATCTCCGGGAAACCAGGTTGTGGGAGTGCTGGTGAGGACACAAAATGAGAAGGCTTGACTAGGGCCTTAACAGCAAAGCAAGCGAAAAAAGAGCTACAGAATAGGAGAGTGAGCGACAGAGGGTAGGGGCTATGAAAGAGAAAGAGAGAGAGGCAAAGTGGGATAAAAACGGAGGGCGAGAAAGAAAGTGAGCCATAGAGAAAAGGGCACCAAAGAAGAGAAAGAAAGTGAGAAGAAAGAGCAAGAGAAAGGCGGGGGAAGAGAGATAGGGGGTAGAGATAGAGGAAGGCAAAGAAGGAATCAGACAATGAGAGAAAAAGCGAAAGAGATAGAGAGGAAGAGTGAGAGGAAGAAAGAAACAAAGCAGAAGAAAAAGAGCAAAAAGAAGAGACAATCTGAAACAAATAGAGAAGCTAAAGAGAAAGAAAGGCCGATTCAGATAGAGAGAGACCGAGTGTGCGCGGGAGCGAGGGAAAAAAGAGAGGGAGACTGCAGGCCAAGCAAACAGGTGGCCCTGTTCTTTATGTCTGATCCCCGATTGGCTGACCACCCCATGCAAGAGACCACCGCCATCTTGCATCAGCAGAATGAATGGACATATGTATCAAAGTATCTATCAACCTCCGATTTGTTTAGTGCGTCAATCTTTCTACAGCCTGGCTCTATAAATGCGAGATGTTACCATTACTCAAATCAATAGTAATAATTTTATCAACTTCAGAATAATGAAAAACTGAGTTGGTCCTTTCTGGGAACCAAGACCGTAAACGGAAGCTGGCACACACATTTCTGCATGGATTAACCAACATTGCCTTATAAAGTAACTTCAGTGATGTCCAAAAGGATCGCCAGCCAAGTAATCCCACCTACTGCAATGTCTTTTTTTGTGGTGTGAGGTCAGATGCAATTTAGAGGGACCTCACACTTCCTTCCCTTCTTCCTTTCTTCCCGGGGCCCCAAAAATCCTGGGGCTGGCTCTCATCTGTGATGAGCTCCAGTAAATCTCACAGCATGGTCCACAATAGCTTCAGGAGGCATTTACTCATATCCCTTACAGCGGATAAAGACCATTGCTTTTACTTATTTGTGTTCGCTGCAGACACATGTAGAAATCACATGTATGGATGCAGTACTCCGGCAGGCCTCCATAGTTGGGATTTAATGCTGAGAAGGTGGTGGTTTGGTAGATTCATGTGCAAAGACGTGTTGCTGGATCTCCCGCTTCCGCTCTGTGGAGTGCACTTATGGGAAAAAATGTACCATGGAGGTGAATGCTGTTCTTTAGTCAAAAAAAATTGTTTAATTGCTCACTACGAGGTCTCCGGCAAGTACAACTAATTATATTTATATTTTTTAATTTTCTTTTTGAGTTGGGAGCGTGGCAGCCTGCCATGGGCTTACTTCCAGCTTTTCTAGGGTTTAGTTTGAACACACCCATTGGATAATTAGCATTTAGCCCTTTGGTGAACTAGCCCCATATAGGCATAGAACAAAAATTCCTTTGTTTTTAGTAACAATGCCATTGCTGTATGCTTTATATCACCACTGCCAAATGCAAATTGGTACAGTTCTGCAACATTTAGAGAATGCTGTTTCCAAGAAACAATGGCGTTTAGTTTGTGCTCCCACAGGTTTTAACTTGGTGGAGTTTGGCAGATTGCATCGATTTTGAAATAGGAACCTGATCGTCCGAAAGCAGGCCGGCATAATAACAAAAAAAATAGCAGAATTATTTTTTTTCTCATCTTTTGAGACCACAGATCAGCACAGTGTTCACTGAACTCATGCATTATTACAAAACAGACTGATACAAACATATACACATTGATATGAATGTATAGTTGCTTAAAAATATAGATATTTCTGTACAGCTACAAGAATATATAAACACATATATATTATACTGGCTTGATAATGATTACATAGTAAAGGGTATGTGCTCTCCAAACATTCCAAAAATCATATATTGATCACAGATTTTGGCATCTAGGACCAGCAAATGCTACGGCAACACTAAAAAATAGGCATGGGCGAAATTTGAATTACACTGGTGTAATTGACATAATTTTGGGAATTTCGTGTAGCGTTTGTTTTATGAAAATCCTGAAATTACACCACCATGCCACTTCACTTAAGTTCAGGCCATTCGCAGTAAAAACCTTACAGCGAACGCAAAGGAATAACAGAATATGAACAGTACTTTTAGGGGCATATTCTCAAGGACTTATCGCCGAGTTATCAACACTTTAGCGCAGCAAAAGTGATGAAAGAATTATCGCCCCATTCACAAGCTGGTGAAAACTGACCACATCGCCAGTTTTCCAGCGATAGCTGCCGCAAAAAACATCGCCACGGATGAGAGAGACAACTAACGCTAATGATATGCAGAGTAGGCGTTTCCGTGCAAAAACACACGAAAACACCACTTCGCGACATTCACAACGACCAGCCAGATCTGCGATGCGATCCAAAAACAGGCGTTAAGGCGCGTTAGCAGCAGGGATTTAACACCTGCCTTTTACTGGTGTTAAGCAAGACGACAACCTGCAGTAGAAAGGGAGCCCAGCCCAGAGCCACATCTGAAGACCAACAGATGCCATGGAGACAATGATCGTGCAGCCTGGAGACCCAAGAGGGCCACAACACCCACCGCAACCACTCCCAGGACCCCCCCGGTCCCCCCCTGACTACTACAGAGGCAGCGCATAACAGGACAGCGGACGTTCTCAAATCCCACCAGCCTCAGAGACTCAACGCCAGAGGAAGTCATTGCCCACTACTGGCACAAAAGGACAACCATCCTCCGCATCCTGACCCACATTGCCCACAGGCTGACGGTACCAACACGGTGGACAACCACCATCCCTCCGCAGACGAAGCTGCTGACTGTGCTGCACCTGTTGGCCCCTGGTACCTCCCAAACAACAACTGCCAGAGTCGGAGGAGTCTCACGGCCAGCCCTATCATACGTCCTCACCCATGTCATGGATGCATGTCCACAATTGCAACGGCGGGCCCCTGTCACCGCACCACACGACAGTTCCAATTGGTAGTGTTCCTGCGCAACCAACCCCAACGCCAGCCGTTGCCAGACACCACTGTGCCCCAGCCCAGATCCAAAACTGTAGTAACTGAAATGGGGGTGCGCACGGTCATGAAGTCCAGTAGTCAACAGTAGTGTAAAAACAGTCCTTTATTACAAATACAACAATAAACAATACGAAAAGCACAGCCAACGCCCAACGGGGAACTTCATCAGGGCAACGTGTGGATTCAAGTAACTACATATGCTGCGGGAACTCCCCAATACCATTCCATACTCCGGAAGTCAGTATCCAGAAACCTGTTGGACAAATGGTGACAATGGTCAAGCGTCCGTATAGTCACAAACCTAATCTGGTACAGTGTATAGCACTTGGACAAACCGGAATGCTCACAGGAAAGACAAATCCTGCACAAAAAGACCGTAACAGGAGTACGTGTGGTCGTAACCTTCGTAGGAAAGAAAAGGAAGGTTACGGTCACACTAACTTCTGTTACGGTCTCATGATGCAGGATTACTCATACCTGTAAGCATCACGGTTTGTATCAGCTTGATACCCCTGCACCTTCACTCCCCCCACCCAGCCACGAGGGCGCCGCCGTGACCGGTGGTGCCTACGCGATCCTGTGCGCCTGCTGCACCCCAGCCCTGGTCCCCAGACCAGTCCGCCAACCAGCGATGAGTGCCCGCCCCTGCGCACCCAGGCGTCAATGCTCACCTGCCGCCACCGGCGTGTCTCCAAGAGGGCCCACCACGTGCCGGTGCAACCTCCTCAGCCGATCGCTGGATTCCGCGCCACAGGCCCCGAGTCATGTCTGTGAAGCCTGCTTCCCTCGGCGTACACTGCGGACCAGCTGGGATCACAATTCAAATCGAATCTTGATTGGCAGGACGGCGTATCGAGGCCTACGCATCATCGCAGGCTGCACACCCGCTCAGCTCTGGTGCCACTAACTCAGTGCACCTCAAGTCATCGCCACGTGGCGGTAGGCCCATGCCGGCCTAAGTGCCTCGGATGCCACCAACTCTGTGTACCTCAAGTTGCCGCCCCGTGGCGGTAGGCCCGTGCCGGCCTAGGTGCCTCGGATGCCACCAACTCTGTGCACCTCAAGTCATGGGCCCTTTATGATTGAGTCCCGTCGTGCGGACGCCATCATGTCACCTCCGGCAGTGGGGAATGTGATGTGGTAGGCCCCTAGGCCCTCATGCATAATTAATGACCACACGGACACACTCAGCTAGATAGTGGAAATGGCCTCGGGCACGTGCACCCGGCCCCTTTTATTGGCAGGGTCACATATCCTGTGACGCATGTGCTGGATGGGTGTGGTGTGGGTGTGAACCAGCCCTCAGGGAGTGGCTGTGGCATGCTGACAACTAGACCTGTGATCAGCAGATCACTACAGGGAAGACCTGGGACATGTAGCGTTGTCGTCCCCCCCTGTAAGCGTAAGCGGAGTGGGCTGGCCTGGCGTATGCCAGTCCAGCGTAGGGGTGTGAACGATGACCCCAGCGCTCTGGGTGTGGTTCCGTTCTGGGCTGGACAAGAAGGTAACTAATGCGTGTGTCTCTGATGTGGTGTCGGCGCAACCCGGTCCGCAATCGGTAATGTTGCACCCTGTGACTCAAGTCCCACAACATGTGCAACATGGACGTAAGGGGGAATCACTGACCCTACATTCATCCATACTTCCATACTTGAATGATCATAGACATGACACATCCGTGTGAATTTGATTGTTTAATGCACATTCAGTGGAGTGTTGTGGCTGGAGCTATACAGGGCCATGCAAACCCCACTTTACATTGTTGGCCCGTGGAGGGCCAGCCAGAGTCCTTCAGGGAATGACAAGTACATCGGAAGAGGAAGAGTTCAGTCCGCAGTCTGATAGCTGTGTCATTGGTGACCAAACAGAATATGGCAGTCCATGTCGAGGTCCAAGGTGAGTGTCGCAGAGTGCATTGGGGGACAGTGGAAGGTGATGATGCAGAGGGCAGAACCAAGCAGAAACAGGCCATATGGTGGAGAAGAATGCTACCACTTCCTTACTACCAGTAAGGCAGATTCATCCGCATCTTCGTCCTCTGATGTCTCATGTGCCTCACATGTGGGTGGTGGTGTTTGCTCTGCAGCACTGTGTGGCACTGACACATCAGGGGCCGGAGGTGGATTGGCTGCCGCACTGTGTGGCAGTGACACATCAGGTGCCGGAGGTGGATTGTCTGCCGCACTGTGAGGCACTGACACATCAGGGGGCAGAGATGTGGATGTCAAAGCAGCAGCAGCATTCATCTGCGCCAGGCCTTGTGGCAGCAATGCCATGACGAGGATCTGCAGGGCATGGTAGATCCCAGCTACATCACGCTGGTGTGCAGCCGTGGTAGCCATTCTTTCCGCCTGCATTCGCTCCCTGTTCTCCATGATCCTCCGCATGTGTCCCAACTCCCGGCTGACATCGCTGGAGCCACTCTGACTAGACAGTTGTCCATGTCTCAGAGTCAGGACTCCAGCGATGTCAGCCATGGATCGTTGGAGAGCATGGAGTGGACTGTGGGTGTCCGTTAGGGACTGTAAGTGGTGCCTGATGGGACTTAGACACCCACATATGGCATCTAGTTTGGCTGCCATGAGGTCGAACCCCACCCGCACCTGATCAGCCATCTTCTCCTGGCACCCTAACACACGGCGTTGGAAGGCCATGTGTTGTTCGTGGGGGTCCTGGGAGACAGCCATGGTGGTGGGTGCTTCCTGCTGTGTGGTCTGTGCAGGGGGTGGGGTTTCCTCGATGCAGCTGGGCTGCCCTGCTCCTGGAGGTGGGGTGCTGAAGCTGTCCATGAACCGTTGGAGGGCGTTGGTGTCGATGGAGGGGAGGTCCTCTTCATCATCAGTGAAGAGGTGTACCGTCTGGTCGGCAGGAGGTATTGTTTCACCCTCTGCAATGTAAAGGGGAGATGCAGTTTAACATTGTTTTCACATGTATGTTGACGCATTGTACAGGTTTACATACAAACTGCATGACAATGTACATTGTGACTGTTTGGGAGGAGCTGCCTATTTGATGCGGGACAGTGGACATTTCGACAACATCACAGATGTGTGTTTGTACTTGTGCATGGGTTTGTTGTGAGATTAGTGATGTGTGGGGAGGGCCCCCTCTGGGCACATAGTCGACGGGGGCCTGCTTGCAGTTTCTAGGTGTGCTGCAGTGTGCCAAGGGGATCAGGGACATGCTCCAGAGTAATCGTGGGTGTGCACTGTGCTATGCTTAATTGTGCATGTGTGCCATTGTGCCCATCTCCCCCCGTCCACCCAGTCCCTGGTCGTTACTCACCCTGTTGCTGTTGTGTCGGCTCCTGTCGAGCAGTGTCCGGTCCCCCAACTCCTGCCACCGTCTCCACACTGATGACTGTGGAGACCATTTTCTCCATCTCGTCCAGCTCCTCCTGTGGCGCTGGACTCCCACCTCCAGTCTGCATTGCTGCCTTCTGGTTGTTGGCGAGTTTCTGCTTGGTTTTGCGCTTCACATCATTCCAGCGCCTCTTGACCTCTTCCATTGTCCTCCCCAGCACTCCGATTGCATTCACCTTGTCCACGATGGACTGCCATATTCCATTTTATGTCGCCAATGACACATTGGAGGTGACAAACAGTTGTTGATGGTATTTCATCACCTCCGTTATCAGGATCCTGTTTTCCTGCGGACTGAACCGCGTCTTCCTCTTCTTCCTGTCCTTGCCCTTCCCTGACCCTGAGGTCCCAGCCTGGTCCTCCGGGGGGCTTGTGGGGTTCTGCTCGTCCTCTGTTCCTGCTCCGGCTACCTCCATTGTGCTTCGCAGTTGTTTTGTTTTTGTTTGTGGTTTTTTTTTCTGCTTTTGTAGTGATTTTTCCCGCCTGACGTGGGAATTGCAAGCCTGGCGCTGCTTGTCCCCGATTTTTCTATCGTGGTTGGGCCCATCGCAACTTTTTTCACGTTCGGGTTTCCTTTTTTATCGCCGTCGCGGTAGTTGTATCGCAGACATTTGACGCGTTATCGGGAGACTATCGCATGTTACCGCCGTGTTGAGAATACTACGTTGACACAGAGTTATTTTCCCGCGATAGACGGCGATATGAAAACATGCGTTAGCCTTTTTTGGCGATGATTATCGCACGTTCTTGAGAATATCCCCCTAGGTATTTTGCGCTATTTATTCGATGTGAAATGCGTTCTCACATCAGAAATTGACTAAACAATGCATTTTGTCTTAAATTATAGTGTTAACTAATCGATTCACATTTCATGTAATTACGTATAATTTCACGAAATTTCACAGAAATTTCTCATAATTAAGTGAAAGCAAATAACACAAATTTAGTGCACTACTATTAAAAAGACTGCTTTGCGATATGCACAGCTTATCACCAAGATGAAGAGTAGTGCTTGAGTTGAGCCTGTAGCTGACGGTGGGGCCTTCCACACCCATTTTTCCACATCAGATATTTACCGAGAGCATGAGGAAAAAATGCACAAAGCTGAAAGACAGAAGAAGAGAAAGACTGAAAAACCATCACAAAGGGAGAAAGCATGAGCCTTCAAGAGTAAATTAAAGTGGCAGGAAGTGACTCGTAGTGGCTTAAAAAGACATGAGGTGGATTAAGACTACCAGCCCTGGTATTAGGCACGCTGACGTTTAATTGCACCATTGCAGGCTTCTGAGCAGAGCTTTGGGCACCAGCACCCATTCATTTACAAATGAAGCACTCTGTGCAGAAATAAGTGTTCACTGTTTAGTTTAGGATTTGTATTGGAAGCAGATCCTTCCAGTACAAATTCCCATGCCTGCGTAATCTCTGACTCGTTGCACTTATTTTTAACATTTGCTTCAAAAAGATCACATTTTTTTATACAAAGCCCAATTTGCCTCTTTTAGTAGATCAGGCTTTGTGTAGAAAGCTATGAAGGTTTGCACTGATTTGACCCAGTTATTCCCCAGTGTCTTGGGATAAAGTACTGCAAAGCAGCACAAAGTACTATTTGTGCTGAGAAAGGGGCACATTTACATCGCAAAAGAACTTTTGCCTTCAATACCATTGCAAGACTTCCAATGACTTAGCGCCACTTTACGCTGGCACACTTCTTTAATAAAACTGGGCCATAGAATTATGAATAATGAATAACTGAGAGGTTTTTCATGGAGGGGCTCTACGTGACATCAAATAGACAATGAGACAGAAGCTTGACCTGTCTGTGATGTCACTCAGAACCCCAAGGTGAAAAATATAAATTATTCGCGTTTTACCCATGTATTATTTTATGATATGTATGGTCCCCCAAATCATCTTCCACAGCTTTCAACATTTATGCAGTGGCAGAGGAGTAATGGGGAAGCCATACATAACATGGCCACCCAACACCCTACCAAAGATAAAACAAAAAAAAATACCTGGCCTCCTGCCACCCACCACCTTCTACATTTACCACCCCACACCCAAATTGAAAAAAAATACCTGACCTCCTGTCAGCCACCATCAAAACCCTCTACATTTGCTTTCCTCGAACCCAAAATGCAAACGCAGAATCTGGCCTCCTACCACCTACGCACCACCTTCTGTGTCATCCCTCCCTGCCCAGAGCAATGCTGCCAGTGGCTCTTTAACAACCGCTAGCCAATGCTGCATGTTACCCCTGTGAGAGTGTGTCTGTTGAGACTGGCGATTGGTGCAGCACACTGCCTAAGTTCTCCTGTCTCACCCAGTTAGCTCTGTGAAGTGCTGGGAGCGGCAGTTGAAGGAGAGTGAGCCCACCAGCTGCCATCCACCACCTTTCTCGGTCTCAAACGACCTATGTGAGGTGCAGAAGAGACAGAGAAAGCAAGCACCTCCATGGCATCTCAATAGTGGGAAACAACTTTTGTTTTTCACTGTTGTTACATCAAAGCAGTGAATAACCAGATTTCCATCCAGTTATTCACGCAAATGCTTTTCAGTGGAAACGATACATAAAAAACTGGTTATGAGGAGACATCAATATATTGACAGTAAGAAAAAGACTATGGGTCGCTTGTACGTAGCTTTTTTCATGTTGCAAACAGCCTGATTTGCAGAGTTTGCAACCGGAAAAAGCATTTTTCAATGTACAAAGGCCCATTCTGGGCTTGGTAACCTATTATCGAATCGCAAAGTGGGTTAGCGATTCAGTATTAGGAAAGGGCGTGTTAAGGGCATCCCTTCCTAATAGCAACTCGTAGTAGTATGTATGAATGTTTTGTGACCAAAATGCGGTTACAAAACATTTGCATTTTACCACCAACTTAAAGTTGGTGGTAACTCTTTCACAAACGGGAAAGGGTTCCCTTGTGAATGTATGCGAAAACGGTTTTTAAGAGCTCTTAAAAAATGAAAGAAAACTTTTCATTTTTGTTTTCTGAAACGTATCCCGTTTTCCTTTAAGCAAAATAAGGTGCATTAAAAAAAGAAAAACATTGCTTACATGGTGGTGTGATGTCCCCAGCAAGCCACCATAGCTGTGTTTTTAGCGATTCCTAATAGGTAGAAAATTGCGACTTACCTCATGAAAACTAATGATGTAGGTCAATTGTGACCCCATTAGGAATTGCTAAATGTGTCAAAGACACATTAGTACATAGGTGTTCGCGATTACCTAATAGCTTGCTATTAGGTAATCGCAAAATGAAACCTACGTACATGTGGCCCTCTATAACAATGGTATCTAGTAAGTTAAACTATTTATAATTTTGTTGTAGTGTTCATCTGTTGTTATTTGGTTCCACTCTCAAAAGAAGGTGTTTAAAGGGAATTTTGAACTCACATTTCATAGCGTGGGGTGGAATGTTGAACAGATTGCTGGATTGTGCATGTGAATGTGCTTGTTCAATATCTGAGGACCTGTTGTGGAAATGTTGAACTGTGTGTGTGTAAATTGCCCAAATGTTTACTCATTTAGGGGCTCATTATGATACCGGTCGGACAAGCAACCGACCGACATTGCAGTGGGAGTGAAATGCCCCCAAAGTCCCTTTCCATCTGCCATTTTATGGTGGTTGGACTGCCATGAAAAGGCTAGGGAAACAGGCATTGTAATCCCTGCGGCAGTCCCTGAGCAGGCATTACCCCTATTTTAGGAATTACGTTCCCACCGCTGCCCTGCCGGTCTCCTTGAGGCTGTCAAAAAGCAGCCCAATGCCTATGATCGCCGGATCAGAATCCAGCGGAAGGACCACTTCCTCAGATGTCGGTGGGCCCGCCACCAACGGCCTGTTGGTGGTGGGCCCACTGACATCGGAATAAGGCCCTTAGTATGTGTTGGGTTTGTGGCATATGTTAAATTCCTTAGAGACTGCTGAATTCAGTGGATTCCTCAACATTTCTAGAACTAGTCTGGATTTGTGATATATTGCGTAAGGTACTGAGAAGGTTTCCTTTTGTATATATTTATCGAATTGGGACATGAGCAATCCTCCGAAAACTGACCATCTACATATTAGTTTTGTCTTCGGTTAATACTATCCACCTCAAAGCATATTATTCAAAATATGACTTTGATTGCTATTTTGCATGCTCAAATTATCTGTAAACCCATACCACATAAAATGATTCTTTTCTCAAAAAAGTTTGGATCATTTTTCTCATTTTTGAAATACCTGGTTTGTCAAAGTAAGTTTTACATGTGAACTAATGCTGGCAGTTTAGATCTACCTAACCGGTCATGTTTTATATGCTGTTATATATTAATGGATTTGTAGACCACAAAACAGCTACCCTGAAACGGTGTCCTGATGCTAGATGTGGATTACCATGCAAGGAGACCGGTTAAACAGAGTGACTGAGCAATCATGTTTTTTTTTTTCAAATTCTTTTTATTAATCAAAAAAAACTCTTGCTTCAGAAGACATTACAATATACATAGTATGTGGATTGGCTTACACATATACATAGCAAATACCGCAATTCAGTACTCCCAGTGGCCCGCCCCCCCACCCAGTTGAACGTGGGATACAACCATTCAGCATGTTCTTTAAAGTGTCTAAAGCCCTCAATTATGTTGGGCACTGACCGGTTCTGTAGTTCACCCAGGCCCCCCATATCTTCTCCCATTTACGTGGGCATCCCCTGCTCTGGTATACTGCCTGCTCAGCCTGCTGGCACCAGTCCAAATCATTTTCCCAGGACTCTACTGTTGGGGCAACACTGGCACCCCACGCCCGGGCGATGTTCCGTTTTGCAACCACTCCTGCCAAGGCAAGCCATGTTGTGGCCCATTTGGGCCATGTTATTTCGCCTGTCACCCCGAGGATAAACCATCTCGCCTCTACTGGGACCTGCTCCCCCACTACCATTGCCATCACTCAGGCCAAACCCATCCAAAATATCTGAATCTTTGGACAAGCCCACAGTATATGGAAAAATGTTCTCAAGGAGTATGACCTGTGCAAAATACGAAATTGGATCAGCCTAAATCTCACTCTTACAGCTGTCTCTCTGGGGCTCTGCAGGGCCTCTCCCCAATCATCATCCTCAAGGAGACCCACATCCGACTCCCAAGCAGCCCGCAAAGGTCCCAGACAGTCAGGGGTATTATTTATAAGTTTTTTGTATGTGAGGGATATTGCCTTGTCAGTCATTGGGTCAAGGAGAAGTCTATCTTCAAGTGGTGTGTATGCTGGCAGCGAGTCTCCTGTTTTCAGGTGGCAGTGTAGTGCAATTCTCAGCTGTAAGTATCTAAAATGTTCAGACATGCCCATTTGAAATTCTGTTTGAAGACTGTCAAATGGGATCATTGTCCCCTTTTTCCAAATGTCTCCCAGGAGATCAATGCCAATACTGCTCCATCCATGGAAGCCCCTCAGGCGCCTTACCTCACTCAAAAAATCGCCTTCCCAGAGTGACTTTTGTTCGGTTAGCCTGGCCTCCCACCCTGTCATTTTAGTCGCCTTCCGCCATGCCGTGACCACGGTCTGTGTGTGAGTCGGGAGGGACGGAGTCCCCTTTTTCCCCCCATAGAGAGCTGAGAGATAGCTACCCTTGCCCATAGCAAACCGGTCGACCCGGTAGGCTGGTTCCTCAGTCGATGAGAAGACCCATCCATTAATGTTGACTAGCTGTGTTGCCCAATAATATTTTCTGATGTCTGGTACTGCCAGCCCCCCTTCATAGACCCCTCTCTGCAATTTCTTCAAAGCAATCCTAGGGCAACCTCCCCCCCATATCAATGAACGCTGTTCGGACTCAACCGCACGGAAGAAAGCTTCCGGGATCTGGAATGGGGTATTCTGTATTGCGTATAGTAGGCGCGGAAGAGCCATCATTTTGAATAAGACCGCTCTTCCCATAAGGGAGACCGGCAAGCGTCGCCAATGGGCCACATCCCCTTTCAACCTTTCCAGCTGTGCGTGTACGTTTAACTGCATGAACTCCTCTTACGTTTTAGTAATCCAAATGCCCAGGTATTTAAATAAATCTTTGTGGACCAGCTCTTTGCACGCCGACGTCAGAGCCGGAGGATCCCCCGTCAGAGTGAATACCAAGGATTTGTCCCAATTTATACGATATCCAGAATACTGGCCAAAAGACTGTATAATATGGATAAGCCTATGGAAGGTCTGTCTGGGTCTGTGGGCGTACAGCAGGATATCGTCCGCGTAGAGGGAGATATGTTCTTCCCATCCCCCTCCCACATCGATGTCTCTCATCAACGGATCTCCCCTTACCCAGGAGGCCAGTGGTTCAAGTGCCAGCGCAAACAGCACCGGCGAGAGCGGGCAGCCCTGCCGCGTGCCCCTATGTAGCTGAAAAACTCTGGATACCGTCCCATTTACCCTGACACGTGCCAGCGGGGCAGCGTACAGAAGTCCAACCCAGTTTCAAAAACCCGGGCCAAATCCCAGTCTGGCAAGAACAGCAAACAAGTATGACCATTTGATGCTGTCGAATGCCATATGGGCATCGAGCGATAAGAGTGCTGCCTGATCATCTGGTCGTTGCTGTACCATGTGCATGACCCCATATAGACGACGGAGATTCAACCTAGTGCTTCTATGAGGCATAAATCCGGACTGGTCCGGGTGGATCAAAGACTGTATCACTGGAGTCAGTCTGTTCGCGATCGCCTTAGCCAGTACCTTGGCCTCGAAATTCAGGAGCGAAATTAGTCTATATGAACTACAGAGATCCTGTGGTTTGCCTTTCTTAGGGATGACCACTATAGTAGCCGTCCTTAAATCAAGAGGCAATTGGCCCTCTGCCCTTGCCTCTTGAAACATTCGGAGCATGTGAGGTGCCAGGTATCCCGCCACACATTTATATAGCTCCGCAGGGAAGCCGTTTGGACCCGCTGCTTTCCCGGACTGTAGGTCCCGCATGGCACCCTCAATTTCTTCTGTAGTGAAGTCCGAGTCAACCGCCTCCCGGTCCTCCGCACTAAGCGTTGGTAATACTATATCTTTCAAAAACTCCGTACAGTCCTCTTCTCCCCTGTCCATTTGGGACTGATAGATCCCTTCATAAAATTTGGCGAACGCCTCTGCTACAACTACACCTGTCCCCTTCACCACACCCTCCGAGGTCTGAATCTCAGAAACCCAGTTACGGCCTCAATCTCTCCTTTCCAACCATGCGATGAGTTTATTCGCCTTGTCACCTAGGTCATAGATGCGTCTTTGCGTCGCTATTGCATACGTACGGGCTATGTTTTCCTCTAGATCTCTGAGCTCTTTCTGTTTGAGGCTAAGTGTGTGCAGGCGTCCAGTGTCGCCCACCTGAGTTAGTCCTAGCGCTGATTCAAGTGTTGTAATCTCTGGCTCCAGACTATCACATTTGGCACTCTTTTCTTTACGGCTAGCCCCAGCAGTCGCTTGTACAAAATCCCTGGCCACCGTTTTATATGCCTCCCATAATATGCAGTGGGGAGCATTCATGTTTTGAGACGCTTTTTTAGAGTGGGGCAATCTGGGAATAAACCAGAGAGCTAAGGGCATGCAATACTTTTCTGGGCTCAAGATTGGTGAAAGAACAGCACTGGAAATTGTTACCTAGATTTTAGAGTGGCATGTCACAGCCTACGGGTAGGAGTATGAATAGCAACATTTTTATTCAGCAATGGGGTCTCATATTGTGTAGAGCCTTATGGGCAAAACAAAGTGTTTTGAACAGTGCTCGTTTTTTACATGGGGAGCAAGTATAGGTCTGAGGGTTAGAAATAGCAGAGCAAGTTGGGAGATTAAATTTCAGCCAAGGAGTGAAATTCTTGATAACCTGGAGTATGTGCATTAAAAAAGTTGACAAACTCGAGTAGAGGGTGTTCCCATAGTATAAGTGAGAGGTGACAAGTGCCTGAATAACTTTTATTAGGTTTTCAATTGGAAACTAAGGTAACCTTGTGTAGTATTTTCAAAGTAGCAAAGCAAGACACAGAGAGCTGGTTAATCTGTAGAGGTTTAGAGAGATGCTGATCTATGATGATGTCAAGCTTTCCTTCTGATGTAGTTGGTGTGGGTTACCCACCTAAATCGGATGACCATCAAGAAGATGACTAAATGGGCATCAACTTGTTGAACATGATTACGTCGGTTTTGCTGCTATAATGTTTCAGGCAGTTATCCTGCATCCAATTGATGATGGATCCCATAAAGGAATAGACCTTGGATTGAATCCCCAGCAATGTTGCTTGAGATGGACATAATATTTTGTGTGTCATCACTTAAAGAAATACTGTTCAGATGCACTTACAATTTTAACTAATGAAGACGTAGATATTAAAGAGTGTCAGATTCAAGGGCAATCTCTAGAGAACACCACAGTCCATCAAGTCAGATGAAGATAGATAAGGAGAGGGATAGACAGCTTAGGAACTCCCAGAAAGCAGCAGAACCAACTGAGCCCCCGTAGAGAGATACCAATCTCATGCATACAGTTGTTGCCGCAAATTTGTTCTCCTAAAAATTGTTGGCATTAAATTAATTTTCTTAAGGCCCATTCTCAAGATCTGGGGCCTTGTGTGAGTCTCAAAGGATGATAAAACAGAATAGAGATAAACTAAATCAAAATCAAACTTACACCATACAAAGTTCAAAGTTAAGCCATGAAGGTTTTTATAAAATTCAAAATCATTACAGAAAGAAAAAATTGTTAGTCAGTTCACATCAAAATATCAATACATTCTCAAAATGCAAAATATAGTAAATCAAAATGTTTGATTTACTACATCATGTTTTGGATCTTAATAATGAGTTGATTTACTCACGGGAATTATGATTTTAAATGCATTGAAAGTATTTTGCATAGACTGCGCTATTTCGTGGCTTAGTGAAATGAACTTCAACATTTTCCCTTCAAATGTTACTTTAACTGCTCCTGCCTATTGTAACAATTCAACTATCAGTGAAACCCTATTCTTCCTTGTGTGTGAATTGGTGGGAACCAATTCTTGGTCTGTACCCATGAAGGAGCAACAAGATAATTTTCCTTTTGTAACTAACTTGTGAGGATGGCAAAGAGTGTAGTTTCTCATGACTAGCTTGGGAAACAATTCTGGAGTAGCAAAATGTACCTTACAAATGGAAGATGACCGCACAATGAACAGACTACTGTGGTCTGACTACTGATGTCATAACTGCATTATCTATACTATAAAGAGGTTCACCTCAGAGGAGGGGAGGATGAGAGAGCAGCTTTTGACTTCTTAAGCTTTTGCTCAAAGCTTTCCCTTTTTTGGGCTTCTTCTACTGCAGTTGCTAATCAATTTAGACTATTTCTTTTGCCGACAACCTGATTACATATCCATGCTCCTCAATCTGTTTTCCAATGAACTTGCTTGTTGAACTCTTTTGGACTGTCAGGTGAAAAACCAGATCTGAACTTTCCTGATATTGTTCAAATTTCCCCTTTGCCTATTCCCGTGGACATTTTCCTAGTGAACTTTAACATGACCACTTGTCTCTTTTACTGGATGAGTCTTTCTTGGAACCATCCACCTGTCTTCATTGGCTTCCTCTTTGACATTCTTTGATTGAATGTGTGGTTTTATACTACATGTTATTGGCATTTTAACTGAGCTGCTTGAAATGTTACTTGTATGCATTGATTTTGGATCTTTAATACAATAATCAAAATGTTTAAATTGCCTGAGTCTGTTATTGTGTCCTGATGTTCTTTCTTTAAACTGTGCCATTAGATTTGATTCTAAATGCATAACAGAGATAGTTATAGATTATTTCCAGAGCCCCAAGTTCTGCTGCTTTTATTTTGTGTTGCGACTGCAGAGCTTTTAGTTTGTATTATTCTGGTTAGACTAAACTTCTTCAGGAGGTTGGGTCTTCCAATTACAATACTTTATTTCTACAGCATGGTCCTGAGGGTAGTGTGTTTGAACCTCATTTCAAACTTGTGAGTTGGCCACCAATTAATGGTCCTATCTGGGTGGCTAATGATTTGGACATTCTGAAGTCTCACCCATCATTGCGACGATAAAAGATTCATCAGATAACCAATGCCTCTGTGGGGACAGTGTAAATCTGTATTAAGTAAATTTTTTTAAAAATAGTCGTATGGGCGCAGTGCAGCGGTTGTGATAGAAAAAGCTTCAGCTGGATCAGGGCTCAGTCTCTATTCCAGGTAAAATAGCCGCAATCAGATGCAGTTTAGGACAACATAAAACAAAGCATCAGACAAGTCTAAGTACTGAGTCAAAAAGAAGTCAGCCTCAAAAAGGAGCCAGGGAAAGTTAAAAAAAATGTCAAAGTATTGCATCAAAAAGCACACCAACATGGAGACTGATCTAAGTAGAGGGAAAAGATTCAAAATTTGTGTAAGTACTGTTAGCCCCCCAAATTTGGGAGGGTAATATGTTGACCAGGGCAGACCCAAGCACTTACCACAAAAGCGTCCTATTTTTGGCATTCCTTCGTCTTCAAGCCAATGGATCTTGGCTGCCATTGTAGAATGGAACTGTAACAAATTTCTTTTCAAACATAATCATCAGCTTTCAGAAACTTAATGTTCAGTCAATGAAGAGAGGTTTATAATAGTTTTAAAAGCTTTATTGCTAATTAAGGGATAAGCATTGTTTTGTTGTTTTTATTCAGATTAGTCAATTAGCAGAAATAACAAGAAAAGGTTTCATTAGAGTCAAACTAAAATAGACAGTGTGTTCCATAAAGGAAATAGCCCCTATCTTAGTCTAAGATCCTAACCAAAATAAGAACCCATAAAGAGTTCCCTTGGAAAAGAGCACGATTCTGGAGCATTAATTTAGCTAAAAACAAACTCCCCATAAAGAGCAGTTCAGGAAACTCAGCCGAGTTCCCTAACAAGTTGCAGTAGCAACTGTTCAACAGATCAGAATAATAGTAAATCACTGTTAGCAGCAGCACACAGCAATCTGAGCAAGAAAAAGGATAACAATAATGCACAAAGCATCAAGGGTAAGGTGGCATGGGAAGGGAAGAATAGCATTAAAGCCTCCAAAGCATTAATCCTCTCTAACTAGGAACACGTATATATGAAAACATAAAATATTTGCAACCTTCAGCACGGTTCATCCAATGGAAACGGGTCGTCCGATGGTCTGTCATCTCTCCTTCCATTTCCCACAGGAAACATTCAGGCCGGTAAGCACTTCTCAAAAAGTTTCTAATATGTTTTGCGTTAGATACATGAGGGAAGGTTCTAATGAGAATGTTGTAGGCCTATTCTGTTAGCTGTTGTGAGGATCCCACTGTGTAGACAAAGGGCTAGTTTACAGCAATGAAACATTTCTATCAGTAAGTCTTGATGAAAACATGTGAACCAATATCTTCAATAAGTTCAACATTACTAATGCTCTATTCACTTTAAGATATAGCAGAATACATTGTTTAGTAAAATGAGCGAAATCATATGGTGCGAGAGAGCCAAAGATATACATAACATAGCACTTGTAAAGCGCACTTATCACCCATGGGTCTCAAGGTGCTGAATAACAGATGTTTATTGTTACCCAACTCAATGGTACTCATTTTATCGACCTCAAATGGATGAAAGGCTGAGGGGACTCTTCGGAATTTGAACCTGTGACCATGAGGTTGAACACAGGCCCCTGCAGTGGATGCATTAGTCCACTAAGCCACCAGACCCGGCTCAGACCCTACATCATATGGTGTGAGGAAGCAAAAGAAATACATTTCTCATAGAACAGCACATTTTAAAGTGATGAAAGATTGTACAGCTAGAGGATTAGGTCAGCAGTTTCTGAAAGGCATTTTATTTTGAATGTCAGGCAGAAGTCGATAAAATATTTTTCAGGCCTAGTCATAGTAGCACATTAGGTATGAGATCCTACTACTTTTTTAAGCTGCATGTTTTTACTTTTTACATGTTCAAGAAAGCATCTTCTCCTATGATTAAAGCCACATTATTTATTTAGCATATTTTAAAGAATCATTTTCTTTGTTTTCCGTTTTCGTTTTTATAGATATGATAAAATTAAATGCAATTTGTAAAGTCAGGCACATTTTCGTCATTGCTAATCACGGCAAATTTTATGAAAAATGTAGACTTTATCAGTACCAAATAAAATACCAGTCTAACATAGAGACTGCTTGGTGTGAAAGCAAAGGCAAATCTGGCAAACATCCCAAAAACATCATGTTGTACAGTTTTCCAAACAGAAAAATCACATTGTCAACATGGTGTGAAGCAAATGTTACATCACTATATCCAATGACAAACACATGACATGGAAAATGACCTTTGATCTGGTAGTAATGAATAACCCTATATTATGCCACACAAGAGAAAACAATGGAACATTAAAAATATAAACACTAACCAGAGGAAGTGGCCTAGTAAAGATGCATTCATATTCTGCTTCTTCCGCCAGGAAAATCAGGAACACAAAGAACAATACATTTTAAAGATATAACAAAAACAAGACCGTAAATCTACTTGAATTAATGACATTTTTCAAAATGTTGAAGGAACATGTTCAACTCTGTGGTCTAGAAGCCTACCCAGGGGTGTTCTCTTGCTTTGAGCACACTTTCTTCCCCGGCAGAACTCTGATAAAGAACATCTGTATCAGCTGTCAACAGGTACGACGTGCGATCATCCTTATGAAACTCGAGAGGTAAGTTTGTTATTAAATGCTATGACTAAAATCATAGTGTAGCGCTTAGAAATAGCTAGAGGTTGCTAGGATGCTAGGAACTTTCTAAACATGTCAGAAATGTTCATCTTATTCTGACTGCTTATGACATGCATAATTACTTTCATATTTTCAAGCTGGGTGTTTGCTATGCGCATTTTAAGTAGTAAAATAAGACTTTAAAAATAAAAGTTTTCACCAAATCCTTGGCGCTTCTAGTACTATGCTGGATTGTGTTCAAGAATGAAGGTTGTTTGGATTACCACTATGTCCATGAAACTTGAATAGGACTGTTAACCCCTTCCGTGCTCATGACGAGCTCAGCTCGTCATGCTGCGCGGTAGCGCTGTGCGCATGACGAGCTGAGCTCGTCACGACCCCACCCGCGATCGGAATGTCCAGCACACGAGCGGAATTCCGATCGCGGTCAAGGGGTTAAGTAACCTGACAACATTGCCTATGCGCTATTGCTTAGTGGGTTTGTGACAGGGCTGTCGTGTAAAAATGGTATTTCTTCCTCAGCGTAGTGTATTGAACTGAGTCCTTGAACTCATGGGTTAGACATCCCACCCCTGCAGATCTGGGAAATCCCAAAATTCATACTGTTATCTCCATGTTGGGGGTGGAGGTTACTTAATTTGAGGTCTATGAATCGTAAAGATGGCATTATATTAACAATGTATACATGCTAATCACTAAAAGCGAAAATGCATATGGGACATAATAAAACTTTATATTTGTAAGAGCATATATATTAATGATAAACAAATACTAGATGAAAGCATAAATGCATATAAAACATGATAAAAAAATATATATTGTGCATAATAAAAGCTGTGTTTTGATAAGCAAATCAGGCATTATATTGGGTTTATAATTAATGCAGTAGGGAGCAAAAGATAAAAAGCAGAAAAGTACAAAAACTGTCCAAAAGTAGTTTCCTTAAACTGGTTCCAGAAAAGCAAAAACAGTATCTTTCCTCTGGGTTGAAGATATATCAGGCATTCTATTATTTTTTTCCCAATCAATGATGAGGTCATATAGTCTTCATAACTAACAGCAATGAATTGTGAACCACACTTCATAGAGTCAATGCGATCTCAGGGAATAACGTTTGACAAGAATCTGAAAATGTAGGAGCATATCAACTCTGCTTCCAAAGGAGCGAACTTCCACCTAAACATCTTAAGAAAAATAAGATTCTTACTACCCCCGGATGACCTCAAGTCAGCTGTTCAAGCTCTAGTGATTACCAGGTTGGACTATGGGAGTGCAACCCTTTGCAGCGTACCCAGAGCTAAGCTGCGCCACTTAGGTCCTCGCTGAACTCTGCTGCTTAGCTCATTACAGGATCTAAAAGAAACAATCACATATCTCCTGATATTAAATCTCTAAACTGGCTTACATATGAGGCAAGGATTCATTTGAAAATTACCTGCATGACCCATAAAGCCCTCCACTTCAACACTCCAAGATACCATGCACACAAACTAGAGCTATCTGGTGGTGCCAGAGCATCTAGAGGCATTAGTTCCCTACAACTGAAACCACAAAAATTTCATAAAAAGAAAACATACAACCAAGTCTTCTTAGGTTTGGCTCTGAGAATCTGGAATGCATTTCCTCCTGAAATCAGAATAAACCCCTCAACAGCCTCATTCAAGAAAAAAGTCAAAAAAATACTGATGAACAAATTTCTGCCGGAGAACGCATGAACTATATTCCAGGACAAGTTTGTCCACCTAGGACCTAAGGTGTCTCTCCAGTGGATTCTCCCATACCATGGCCTTCCTTGATGATGTTGCTGTCCATTAGGTCCCTGAGGTGTTCTCTCTCACCATGGGATTCTCCTAAACCATGTCCCTCCTTGATGATGTTTTTATTTTTATTCATGTCACCTGGAAGATTGTAAAGCGCTCTGATACCCGCGAGGGTCATGTTCGCACTATACAAAACTTTATAAATAGATAAAAATAAACTCTTAATGCACACACAGAAAAACAAGAAACCATGTTTTTTGTGAAGTACAACAAATGGAATTGATCTTGAGGCATAGTCATGTCAACTTGAAATCTTTGTTATGTTAAATGAGGTCCAATTATATTATTTATGACCTATTCATATTAACTAAACCCAAATTATTTGTTAATTCTAAATTCACTTTGACACAGTTGAGAGAATAGCATCAGAGATAGTGTCAAAAGATTTAGGCAGCAGAGTTGCCCTGATCCAGAATGTGACAAAGGCAGTCAGCTGTGGCCAGAAGCTCACTCTTTGTATTGTGAGCAGTACTAAAACTCAATTGGGAAGGACATTGCAAGTTATGTGTTTTGAAGTATGTAGGAATTTTAGAATCAATTAACGTCTCAAGTAATTTAGCAAGAAATGGTAGCAAAGAAATTGGGTAATGGTAAGACAGTTCTGAATGATCTTCTGTTGGCTTTTAGTGAATGGATAGGATCCTTGTTACCAGAACTCCAGAACAGTGACAGCTGAAAGAGATTGATTGTAAAGGGAGGTCAATGGTGGCCAAATTTATCCAGCTCCTAAGGCAAAAATGTGATATGGACCAGGGTCCAGCAAGGAACCTAATAGAAAAGTGTTTTTAATAACTAAATTGGGATCCAAAGGTCAGCAATCCACTAGTTAGGCCCCATTGAGTGCTTCAGATTCTACATTAATTAACAAAATTGACTCAAGAGAGGGTTATGTGGCAAAGTTCGTTTGAATGACTTATTTTATTGACAAAGTGAGTGGCGCTAGTGAGCAGACCTCCTGTGATGACTGCATCATAGTGCTGCTGGCTTTCAGCCGTGTGAATAAAAAATGTGTCTTGAAGAACTTGAGCTCTTACTAATGCAATTTGCAAAATACACCCAATCAGTGAGTTTAATATGTTTATAGTAGCTTCTGAGTGCAGACTTGTATGTTGCTTTGTCCAGGTCACTATAAGAAAGTCTGCATCTATGTTCTAGTCTTTGCAGTGACATTTAAGTGCTCTGAATTAATCTGCGGTGATTTACGTGTTCCGTGTCGAGATCTAACTGGGGCTAAAATATCCAGAATGTTGGTTATCCATGAGTTACCGTTGGTAGCTTCTTCAGAGATATTGGTGTTGGGGGGCAGAGGAGTCATGTCTAATGTGGAAGCAAAATTGGACATAGAAATTGAGTTGCCTTGACAGTTTAGGCTGGCAAGGTGCCTTCACTGTCGATGGGTCTCTAGAGTAAGGCCAGTGAAAAGGAAAAACAAAATGATCTGAGAAAGAGACAGAGAAATGAGGAAAAATAGAGATATTGTCAACAATAGAGAAGGGGAAGTAAGGGTATGACCTGTAAAGTGAGTAGGGCAGGTAATTAACTGAGTAAGTCCTAATGATTGCATGTCATCCAGGAGACCACGAGTGTCTCTGTCTTCCAGATTTTCTAAATGTAAATTGATGTTACCTGCGATGGAACAATTTGGGCCTTTGAGCATAAAAGAAGCCACCTGGTCCATAAGCAGAGTTAAAACTGTCCCTATGGCCTGGGGGCAACATATGAGAGCCCCCCCAGAAACAGATATTTAAGTGTAGCTAATTTTAAAGACCATATATTAAAGCCAGCTGGATGAATCTGGGTGGCTTATCCCCCAGTGGGTCTGATCAGCCTGTCTTGTCTAAGTATTTGGAAGTCAGAGCTTACGGCAAGAGAAACATCAGGGTTCAAACATGAATTAAGCTTTATCTCAGACAGGAATAGAATATCCAGTGGGTGTGAGTGAAAAAAATCCCAGCCAGTGCTTAAGTTAGGAGCATGTGTTAAGAAGAAAATACTGGAGTAGGATCACTGAGGGGTGGGAGGAGAGTGGAGCAAATAAGGTAGCAACAGGTAATGTAGATAAAGGAGCAAACAGAGACCGGGCCATCCATATTCACAGGGAGGTGGTACAGCAATGTTGTACTCTAGGGTTCCCAGTCGGGAAAACTAGGCTTGACAGATATGGCAGTAAAATGCACCAAAGAAGTTTGAAGATGACCCAACACAGCACTGAGGGTTTTTACCAGCTTGATTGAGAATTAGTAGGATACCTGAAGCACAGGTAAGTCTTGATGACTGATCTGGGGGACAAGGACCAGAACACCGGGCTATTGAGGCATTCTTGCCATTGACAGGCGCAGACTGGGTTGTCTTTGGAATACAATGGGTGTGTTTGCTGTACCAACGGTAGCAATTTTTTTAAATCTCCTGCCATGGAAAGGGGTATGGCTGCTCCTTAACGACTAGTGTGCTGAGGTGTACATCAAAAAAACAGGGTGGAGAAAGTACAAACAAGCCTGGAGCTCGGCAACTCCTTTTATGCCCTACAAGCTTACTTGATGGCTGTTCTACTAGGAACCCAAACCACATTAAAATAATGGGGAGAAACAGTAAGACATAAAAAAATCAAAAGGCAGCGTCCACTGCACACGCATGGCAAAGTGAAGGCGATATATCTGATAAAAACAATTGAAGCCTTGTACCTCCACCAAGCAAGTACAAGGAAATCAAAGTAGAGGGTCTTCAAGTCCCAGCATCCAGAATGAACAGTGATATGTCCTTGAGCAGGAATAGCAATATCCTGGTCAACAAAATGCTTAGACACTTACGTAAAATTTGAATTGACAAGTCCAATAGGTCTGGCATTGTCTACCAAACATTTGGATCTGCAAATGCTTGTTTTGCCATGGTTTTTCCAAAATGCTACTCTTGGGGAGCTACTCAGCCCTCACCAACATATTAAAAAAAAGATTGCATAAAGGGAAAATAGTTTTGTAGTCTCAAAAAGCACATATTGCCATTGTAGTCTGTAACACTGAAGGAAACTACTTTGTGTGCCGATGTGCTCCTTCTGAAAGAGCAGTTTGCTGCCACCTACTGTGAAAGAAGCAAATGGTAGAAGTGGGTGGAAGAAAAATATGAATGACACAACAGCAGACCAATGAATGAAGAGTGATGGCTGTAAGCCCCTAAAAGTGAATATATGATATGTATTATGTTTGTAAAATCAAATAGTATACGCTAATGCAAGACCTAAAAATGTATTTTAAAGAATCATGCAGGGCCTGCTTCAACCCTGATGGAACCCGGTGTAGAAATCTTTATTGGCCCCGACCAATGACCGCCTTATTCATGGATTCACTCACTACTACCCTCCAACAATGCCCTTCATCTCTCCATAGCCTCTCTCTCACATGCATTTGATTTGTTTATGGTGCTACTCATTCCAGTGTAGAGTGTCAACGTACTTTACATCACACACACATTATACAGACACAATGAATCATACCTGTGTAAATCAGTTTACAGGAAATGTTAGATAAGATAATGAGTCTTACAAGGTGTAGGAATCACGTCATCTATACTATTAGGCAGTATATTTAGAGGATGTTTGATCTGGAAAAGCACAAACTCAGGATTCAAACTGCACCACACAGCTGGGATTGGCTTCAATAATAAGAATGTATTTCTACCCAAACAAACCCTTTTTAGCAACTTTTGGATAATGACTTACTAGGGTACTTCTGGAGAAACCCACTTAACCATTACTGGAACCCAGGGACCCCCCACTGAATAATTTTTGGAATTGGGGGCCCCCCACTAAGTCATTACTAGAAGCCGGGGACCCCGGCCTAAGCATTGTCGATGATTTGAAGCGCAAAACAAGACACAAAAAATTGAGAAAAAAGCATTCATCAAACAAATACACAAACGATGATTCATTTTATTTAATTCGCAAACACATATAAATACAAAAAAATCTACATTTTAATAGAAGGTTGGAGCTTTTCTGAATGCAATTGAGGCCACTCATCACCCAAACTATATTCTGTTTTATGCACCTGCACCGCTCCCATGAATCAATCTGAGGATACTAATTTAATTTTTAGCCTCCAATTTAAACTTCCTTCACATTTACAATACATTTAAAAAATTTCAATTGTACATTGCTTCTTTATTTATATACACTTTATTAATCTGTTAATAATATTTAATTTTTTAAGTAGTCACATACCTCCTGAGAGGTGTTTGCGGACCAACCGGGGTCCCCGGGGCCAGAGTTTGGGAACACCTGTTCTAACCTATACGATGCAGTTTGCATGCAGTTCTTTGATAACAGTTCATTGGTCAATGTGCCATAATAGCATTCTAACTTATGAATTGCAAGTAACAAAAGGATCTCTGTGGTAAAAGCAGTAACTCACTGAGCTATTCACATGAAATACAGTTAAGTGATCTGAATGGTACACTTCTTTGCAGAAGGCATATGAATCCTCTGAGCTACATTATGATGAGTCAAAACCTCCATTAGATAGATCTCTCTCCAGGAGGAACATTAATCACCAGAGGTATCTTGGCATTATTATTGTTGCCTGATAACTGCAGGACACACAGGGAACTCTGTATCAGGTGCTTTTAAACCCATACATTATTTCTAAACGAAATGTTCCCCCCCACCCAAACTCAGCCCACAACCTCATCGCCCTAAAGCCTGCGCTGTATGCATGTGAGAAGTTGCAAAGCTAACTTTATGTAGTTTTGTAAAATGTTTGTCTGCTTCCCTAATTGTTTAGTTGATGAAGTTTAAAACAAAATTACAAATGAAAATGCTTTACGCAGCAAGTCTGGATTGCAGTAGGACATTTATCACAGCTGAATAGGGCCAGAAGTAACAGCTGCTGGCCTTTTCATTTTGGAACACTATCTAACAACTGATGCTGCCCTAATCAAGCATTCTCCAGGTACAGGAACCAGGCTTCACCCTGGTCCTGGATTCTGTGCCCTACATTGAGAAGATGCAGGAAATGGCCATTGGCTATTTCAACTTGTTGTTATTTTTATATATGTCGCCCTGATTAGTGTAAAGCCCTCTGACACCTGCAAGGGTCATGTTCGCGCTGTATAACACTTTATAAAGAAAATAAAGAAAAAAACAGACCTTGAGTGAAGGGGCTGGACTTCTCCTAAGCATGGAACCCTGGATGCAGGGCCTGCCCTGTGGGTAGGCGCAGACCTCACTAAATTTTATTTCAGAAAAAATACTGTGGTTGACTCTTGACTATATCTGACAGACTGTAGGTACTGGGCTGTGTCTTTAGCTAGTCCTAGAATTTAGTGCCACAGACCCCATGCACCACGGGGCACAGCAATTGGCTCTGATCTTTCAAAATTGGATGTCAACAGATGTATAAAAGATAAATCATTTACAGCTTCAGTGATATCACTGACTCATTAGTCAAAGATGTCAGTAGTGTCATTTTTTATGTCAACAATGAGGTAATATATAGTGTAATGTCCAGTGGAGGGTTTAGTGATGCATAACTAAAAATAACAGATGAATTTCACCATTTTTTTAGGTTTAAGGTAATTTCCATGATGTCATTTTAACTGTTATTTTAGGGCAATGCATATGTTTTTTTATAGTTAACCGTGTTTTGTCAAATGAGTTCTATCTTTCCTTTAACAATATTTTTATGGAATTACTTTTTTAATGAACCACTCTATTTGAAAGTATAGAGAAGGCACTAGGAGCCTCGTTTACAAAAAACTAATGTAGGGCAGCGCCGCAAGTCTTTTTGCAGTGCTGTCCTTAGCCAATTTGAAAGGGTAGGAATGCACCGTATTTATGAGATGCGGTTCATTCCTGTCCTTTCAGCCAGCGCCAGCCCGCAATTTGGTCCCTAGTGCCAACGAGGGCACCCTTCCACCATGGTGCAAAGGTGTGTGCGTTGTTAGCAGGATTGTTTTTGTGCAGGATGGGGCATCTTCCTGCACAAAAACAATCCAGAGAGGTTTTTTCCTCGTTCTATGTGTGCTGCATAGCTGCAGAATGCAGCACACATGGAAAGAGGAATAAACAAGGAGAAATTAATACATTTCTCCTCAATACACCTGCTCTGGGCAGGTGTACGTTTTGGGCGCTGCCCCAGGTTTACCTGATTTTGTAAATCTGGGTCTTCGTCAAAATCCATGGGTGTTGCATGGGGAAACCCACCGCAATGCTCATAGAATGCCTCCTTGACACATGGTGGCTTAGTGTTGCCTCATAGATATGATTGAGAGGCCTGTGCCACCGGAGCATCAAAAGAAGTGACACTCCGATGGCATAGGCCTCCTGTAAATAAGCCCCAAGGTGTGCTCGGCCCTCCCAGCCACATGCCATGATTTTCCATACTAACAAGAAGGCTGTGAGTGCATTGTGTGACCTTCACAGAGCCCCACGCCAAATTCTCCTGTCAGGCACAGCCTTTTTCCAGGCCCAGTGGCTTTTGGGAGCAGAGTACGGTGTCAGAAGAAATTGTATTTGTTTTTAATACGTTTATGGCTTAGATAAAGATGTCTCATGGACCCCACACATTTATACTTATTAAATAATGATCATTTTAAATATCGAATTCAATTTAGGGCTGTTACCCCCTAGGCGAACACCAGCCAGTTTTTAAGATGGTTATAGAATAGAACCTTTGGACCGCTGATTTTTGACCTCTTTGCATTGGCAGCTGCCCTGACTCAACACAACATCTGAAGAACTTGGGTTTCAGATGGAATCCAGACATAGGTGAAGTTACCTATCAATAGAATTAATAGCAATGGAATTTTTCAATGAGGCTTTTTGCACATCATGAAGTTGCAGATTTTGCACAATTTTCTCAAGTAGTCAGTGGGCAAACATTTCCTATGGGATCATTTTCCCACAAAAAAAACATTAGCTGAGCTTATTTCTGCAAAAAACTACTTTCTGCATTTTTATCAATTTTTTTAACTCAGCAAAGTTTGTGACTCTCACAAAGTTTTAACAATAATCATTAATAACCTTTAAACATTGACGTAGACCAGTGTCAGAGCAGAAGTATGATTTTTCCATATCACTATGCTATACAAAGAAATAAAAAAATGGTGTCTCCAAGAGGACCATCGGTGTTGCAGAATAGGCCAGAATGGGTGATGAAAATGATCTTTATCTTGTTCCCAAAAATAGCTCATCATGTTAATGCATCATGCTCAAGATCCTGCAGCATGTTCTTTGATTAGAGCAAACAAGAACATTTCCTGCCTCTTGTATTTCTGGTGGCAACAGTCAACTAATGCATTAGTTATTGTAACCTGAGGTCTATCAATGTCAAAAAACAGGACGTACCCTGTTACCTATATCAATCTCAAACAAGAAACTGCACCCCATTTAACACGTGTCCCGTGTAGAAAGAGTTTTTCAGTGTTAATATCAGCCTTTAAAACTCAGTGCAAACGTCTCTTGCTGATCTAAGATGCGTCTCGGCTTTAGTTTAGCCAGAGAAACTAGAGTCAAGTCAAGCCAATAAAGCTTTATTCGGCACAAATTATGTGAACCTTAAAAGCTACTGCAATAAAATATATTACAGTGTATTTAAGAACATGATTCTCATAAAACCGAAATTCACAGAGTGCCAATACAGTTAACATAAAACGTAAAATATATTTAAAAAATACAATGGAATACAAACATCACGCAAATTGGCACCAAATTCGTACAGTAGCCGTTACAGTTAAAATTAGGTTAATTTAACACTATCTGGAAGAAACCATTAAAACACTAAGGGCCTTATCACGTGTTTGGTGGTCTGCACACCACCACCGCTTCACTTGCTGGAGGATTGCCAAGACTGTGGTGTGCCCGCCTGCCGGATTATGAGTTCAAGCCAGGTCGGGCACGCGGTGCTGAGGCGGTATCATGGCGGCGTCTGTGTTAGGCTTATAGGAGAGCCTTAACAGCAGACCGCCTCCATGACAGCACCTGCAGCACGTTCCTGCTTGGTGTGGCATGCACCATGTCATGCATGCCACACCGTGCAGGAATGGGGCTGCAATTCCAGAGGGGCACAACATGTGTCCCCCACTTGCACCCCCAGGCCCAGAAGCGGCAGGGGTCCCTCTTAGGGCCCCCATAGTTGCATCTCCACCACCCTTTTCATGGCCGGCTCACCTCCATGAAATGGGTGTTGGAAAAGCAACTTGGAATCTGCTCGGCAGTGCCACCGCGACACCTCCAGCATATTCCTGCCCTTTACCACTGCATCACCACGATGGGATCCTGGACCCCGGCGGATGCAGCGGTCCTGTGGTGGTCCGACCGCCACACTTGTAATACTGTGGGCGGACCCGCGGTTGTGGGCAGACAGCCACAGCGAGTGCGATGGTCCTAGGATCACCATACTCAGAATAAGGCCCTTAGGGTAGTGACAGAAAAACGGGGCATGGGATAAAGGTTTGTGCCTTAACCCATTTAAGTAATTGTATTCCTTGAATCTTCTAATAGAACTCTAATACGGATTACTCTGGAAAGAAACGGGGCAACCCTATAGCACTGTCATGTCCCCTAGTTCATACAAAAGTTTAAAGGCCGCCTGATGATGAATAATTCTTTCTTGTAGGAAGAGGTGTTTAAGAAGGAATTTCCTGGAGATCAGGTAGAACTTAGGGAAAAGTGCTAAGTGCTGAGTAGTACGTTCCGACCAGTTATCACAGGGGCATTTTTGGGTGATTGTACCCCAACTTTCATTTTTTGGGAATACAGTCAGATAATGGAAAATAGGAAGGTGAAAACGAGTTAAAAGGTACCTATGCTGTGCATTATTGGTTATCGTGAGGTACAAATTACATCCAGGCTGATTGTTCCATGCTATTTACTGCCCCACTATTACCTTGAGGAGGTCTACTTGTTCCCTCTTCCCATGGCAGACCTCAAACACATACTCTTTTATATCTTTTTTGGAATTTCCTCTGGATGAGACTATAAGTCCCTCTCTCTCTCTGGCCCAATCCCAACAGGGTCTGCTTTATATTCCTTTGCCACAGGATTATATTCATCATATATAGGCCTGTACAATCCCTAAGAATTGATTTAGTGAACAAAGTTTCTTGTTTGGACTAAACAGATTACCACAATAGTAGGGGTTTAGTTTCAAGTGTATCCGTGAGGAAATCAACACCCAATTCTCCGTGAACAATGGATACCGAAGAATAGCGCGTTACTGATAGGTGTCTCCGTAGAAAGGCATTTTCTATTTTTTGTAGAACACTCTTGTCGCAGATAGCTCAGATCCCTGCGCCATACACTGCTGTTGAAATTTTTTAGCATTATAAAGGGTGAGCATCTGGGCAACTGGTTTATTGCCTAGCTGAGAGGCAAACCTCATCAACCCTTCATTGTTTCTGATCATATTAGAAATGCAGATTTCATTATGGTGCTTCCAGTCCGGTTTACATAAGAAGTGGATCCCCAAATAACAGAAGATATTGGTATTTTGTAATTTCCTCCCTTAAATAAATGATGCATGTTGTTTCTCTCCCTCACAACCACAATTCATTGTATACAATTTGGCAATATTGATTTTCATACTTCCATAAAATCTGTGAATGAATCTATAAAAAGCTGCTGACTTTTAGGGGTATGTGCTAAGACAGCCGCATCGTCGGCATACAGGAGTATTGGGATCTGCCGTCTCCTAATCCTGGATGTGTCTGCACCCACCACCTGAAGCATTTCTTCCACATCATTTATGTATAAAGTGAAGAGGAAGGGCCCCTGTACACACCCCTGTCGGACCCCTGTCCTTATACCAAAAGGTGCAGTCAATTCACTCTGTATGCCAAATCAAACATTTGCTTTTAAATCATTATACAAGTGGGCCAAAAATTTGATAATCTCCTTAGGGGCCCTCTTTTTATCTTGACATTCCCAGAGTTTCCTGTGATCAACTAAGTCGAAAGCACTGCTTAAATCAATGACACAGATGTATAATGAACTGTCCGTGGCTTGAGTATACTTCCCCATTAATAGGTTCAAGTTGAGCGATTTCTTGACTGTCCCCAAACCTTTTCTAAACCCATACTGGGTGCCAGAGAGAATTTCATTCTCTTCTGCCCATAGTTCCAACTTCTCTAGCAAGACTCTTCCCAATGATTTAGCGGAAGAGTCAAGTAGTGAGATAAGCCAGTATCTTTTTAGATCATTTCTATAGCCATTCTTAAAGATGGGTATGATAAGGGAGGTTGACCAAGTAGGAGGTACAATGCCAGCTCCTGCTGCACTGAGGGCCTTATTTAGAAAAGGGGATCATATGTTGGGTTCAGCTCTATATGCATCCGTTGGGACCCCATCAGGGCCCGCAGCCTTCCTCTTCAGACTATTATTAACAGACCTCACCGTATCGTCTATGGTGAATGTTCTTCCAATAGGTTGATCGGCTGTCCAAATGCAAAGGTCTCCCTTGTCTGGATTGGACTAGGAGAAAATCAAGGCAAAATTGTCCACCCATTGGACAGAAGTAATCACAGATTCCAAGAATGGGCCTATTCCTTTAGTGAACAATTGGCATTTACGGTTCCCCAAAATAGAACTCAATCTTTGCTTTCAGCAGTCTGAAATAGGTTTGCCTAAGCCTCCCCTTGCAGGGATCTCTTCCTATTTTTTATGGCGTTGTTGTAATTGGCTCTAGCCGCCCAGACTGCCTTAGTGTCCCTAGGGTGTTGATTTAAGATTTTAATCATATTATACATGGCTTTTGTGCATTCACCATCAAACCTTCCCCTCCTTTCCTTCCCACACGATTTTGACCTCGTCAGCGATTAATTAATGGAGCTTGATATGATATGGGCATTCCGTGTCTCCCTGTGGTTGGTTTCATATGCTAACCTTATCAACATTTGGTCCAGGTTCTTAACCACCAAATTCTTTAGGAAGTTAACGGGGTTAATACCTGCCCATATATTTTAAGGCCATTCTGACCTAGAGGGGCGATATTAGCAATTTTCTGTGAGTCCTGGATCTTTGGGAGGTTAAAATTTGAATTTAAAACCACTGGGTTATGATCACTAATACAGTTGGACCCCACCCGAAGATCTAAGATGGTTACACTGCTAGAATCTGTAATAAGGATATGGTCAATATAACTACTATTGTCTCTCCCTGTAAACATAGGTAGAAGGGGGTAATTGTTGGTACAACAATGTTTGGCTAGTTTCAGATTGAATTTTTACATCAAATTATTGAGCACTAAGCCATATGGCTATGTAAGAAATGTGCTAGGGTATTCCCCCCCAAGATCATTGTACCCACATAATCATTTGGAAATACTAGAACATTCTGAAATATTGAAGTCCACTGCCCAAATTATAAAATAATTCTGGACAATAAAAAGCTCTAAATCTATTTCAAATGAGCTTTGATGATTCAAAAACATTATTATAGAAATTTATAACCATAATGACCAGGTTAGTGCCTAATATAAAAGGTGATGAATTGATAATAGGGGAATGTTAAAAACTCTTCTTAATTCATTTGGCTAAACTTGTCGAAACAAAAGTCACCAAACCACCCTTAGGCCTACCACTATTTGAAGGGGTGGCAGAAGAATTAAAGGCTACAAACCCATCCTGATCTATAATGTTTAGTGACCATGTTTCTTGTAAGCACATGATGTGTTCAGATTCCACATATGTTGTCCAATCCTCTGACTCCATTTTGCTGGCAATACTAGCAATTTTCCAGGTAGTACCTATTGTCCCCCTGGGCTCCTTAGCTACAGTTGGACTGGGAGTTTTGATGGTATGGCTATCGTTATTTGCAAAAATTGGCAGGGGAGAAGAGCTTGGTTGCAGAGTCAATCTTGAGAGTCCATGTGCGAGAGGGTGGAGAAGCTATTATGTGTTGGTACCTGCTGGAGAAAAGTAGCAGGGGCAATATACACTATTCTCTGAGGTCTATAAAAGAAACTCAAAAGTAGAGCCTCAGTGGGCGTTGGTGGTTGTCCTGAGAAATGAATCCTTGAGAATATATCCTTAGTGACTAATCTTTCCTTAAAATTGATGACAATACAATCCTTATGGTCAGGTTTTGGGGAAGGGCCTACCCATCCAACCATCCATGCGAGGTTGATCTGCTGATGCGAAAGCGCCTGACCCTCAATTCTGCTGTTAACCCAGTGCACAACTTTATTCAGGAGTTGAGCATGATCTTCTCTTGCGTCTTGGCTCAATGGGGTACACCCTATAGGACCACCACATACCGGGTAGCTGGAGAAGGGAGGTTCATTGTTGGTAATGACGTGGGCCTTTTGGGATGATTGCCTGTTCATTTTAGGGGTACGGTTGGGCCCTGCATATGGACCTCAGAACCTTTGGCATTGTTTGGTGGGCCTCTCTCCCTTCAACTGTCATTGTATTGCCCATCCATGGTAGGATGAGTTAATTTCTCTGGAGCACTGGGTGAAGCCACCCCAAGTGAGCAGGACCCCCATGGTGTAGGCTCGTTTGAAGTCTGTTCCCCTAATATGCCCTTCCCACGACACTCCCCCCTTGGAGCTGATTGTATCACAGTATTCCTCTCCTCCTTAGACAATTGCCTCATTGAAGTAATAGCCTCTTTAATTTTGGCCAATCTCTCTAATAATGGACCCAGGGCAGTGGCGAGTAATGAGAGTATACTTTAGACATTTCTTCAACCGGGAGGGCATGCAAACCCCCACCCATCTGCAGAGCGTCCGTGCCTGTTTCTTCTCTCAAAGTGAGCTCTCCTTGGGGTGAACTAGGATGAAGTCTTTCAGATTTTGCACTTCCCGCTCCTCTTTTCCTCTTCCCTACTTGGGTTTTCCTCTTAACTAATTTACCATCAGGCCATCCCAGGGGCTGCAAGTCTTCTTCCTGATCCCCCAAGGCCAGGGTGAGGCCCAGGTCAGTGGTTACAGTCTCAGTCTCAACCTCAGGGTCGTGGTTCTCATCGTCAACACTAGTAATGGTCACTATATCATCGACTAATTCAGCTTGAGCACAAGGGGAGTGGTGGGTGGAGGACAGAAATAACCTCCTCTCGCCAAGCTCAGTGTCTTTATTTTTCACGCTTACTGCTCGTTGAAGAAAACTGTCCATTGTTGTGATAGGGGCCGTGAGGTTTGCCTTCTGCTTTCCCATGTTTGTACGACAATGTTACTCTACCAGCAGGAAAGGATGGCCTTTCTTAGAGGCAAGGAGTTGGAGGCAGTAGTATTTGCAAAGAACAAGGTATAGGCAAGAGTAAAGTCAAAAACAATGACGCCAAGGCCAACGGTATACTTGGGCAATGCAGCAATTTAGCAGCAGCAACAGTTGTCCACTTACCTCCTCTCCCTGTTCTTGTTGAAGCCGCCACCTCCACCCACCCCAACCGTATGAAGAATGGCAGATGATGACTGAGGCTGTAGGGGTTCAACCACAGTCAACCACAGTGCTGATGACCCCCCTCGTAATGGTTTGATGACAGCTTACTTGGTTGTGCCCAGGGGTTGGGAGTGAAGGTTGTCAACACCAGTACCCCCATAATACTGCAAATGATGCAACTGGATGTCAACAGCCAATTTCCCCATAATACCGCAACTGATGCAACTGCCACAAAGGGTATAAGCGTACCACAAGGGCCCCGCAGCCGCCACCATGGGCCAGCCCAGCACAACACCTGTAACCTGCCACTCTACCACTCTACCACCCTGCTGTACACCCATACCTGCCCTTCTTCACGAGTGAGCCAGGTACAGTGGCAGAGGACAGAAGCAGCAGCAACTGTGTCGGTAGCTGCCACACTGAAAGCCTCAGAGAGAATGAGGCCAAGTTTGTTGCAACGAGATCAGGGTGAACCGTAAAACAACAGTGCGTACCGGAACAAAATGGCCCCAAAGAGTTTGGAGGATTGCTCGACCATCAAACAGCAACCCGGCTGCTGCAATCTTCCCTTGTGGCTCTCACCGGGCGTGTGATGCATGTGGGCATCAGGGGGAGGGGCTCAGTACAGCTGCTGTGTAGAAAGAGTTTTTCAGTGGTAATATCAGCTCTTTAAAACTCCGTGCAAAGTCATATCAGTCTCTTGCTCATCCTAGGTACGTCTCGACTTTAGTATAGCCAGAGAAATTAGAGTCATTATCTTTGCATCTCAGTTCCCATTATAGGTTCTGGCTCACAGCACTAAGGGGCATTGCTGGTAGGAATTCCTGAACCGTGGTTCAGCATGTATGCCCCCTTTTGCCTATTAGCTGATACGACAAAGCGTTTTTATCTCTGAGACTAGAAATATATTTTATTAACAGAAATATTTCAAATGACAGTGTATTTCACAGTTTTCTTTGCTTGTTCACTGACACTAAGGTCAGGAAATACTGCAGTGACATCGATGTTGAAATACAAATTCTTCTCCACGATTTCATTATCTTCAAATACTTCTCATAAGGACATACCAGTTTTGTTGAAACAGAATATTGTGCCATGTTGGAATGTGTGCAAACAGATGTATGCATCCATCATTTATACTTGTCTAATAACTATTTGCTTGTGCATTTCAGAGTATTCAAAGAATAAGGCCCCATTGAAGTAAATTAAGTTCATGGGCCTATCCCACTGGTCTTCCTGCTAGTGGAAGAGAAAAACACTTTCCCACACCCAAGCCATTGGCTCTGCCCTGGGAGCAATTTTCATACCTCATCAGGCCTAATCACTGACTGGGCTACTTCTGGGGAGCTAATGTAAAGTATTCCCCAGAAGCTTCAGCAAGGAAAGTGTAACTTTCTAAAATTTACTTTTTCTTGCATTTATTGAAAATCTGACTTCACCATTGAGTCGGGCTCTTTAATAAGTATTAAAACATACTTTCATTCTTTTTTTAGCTGGCCCATTACCAGAAATAGCAGGATTAATATTTATAGTTTTTTGTTGGGTCAGCCAGAGTCTTCCTACAGTGAAAACAGCTTTTGGGTGTTAGTCACTGTATGGACATATTAACTTGAAATTTCAGCATTTCCTACTTTTAAATACCATCCACCCTGCCTTGTAGGCTACAAAGCCTACATTGGATGACTTACTAATATTGACAAGGAAGGCTTTCCTCTGTCAAAGTTATTTTGACAGCATTTACTGCAAGTTTTACACTGCAGCAGTCAGGCTACACAGGGAAAGTCATGTTTGTATTGCCACTGTAGTAGATGGCACAATAGATGGTGCAGTTCACAAGTGGCATTGAACTTCCAGGCTCTGGGTGCACTTTCTATACCATATACTATGCACTTACAGGCACGTTAAATATTGCAATCAGGAATAAGCCAATATAAACATATTTACAGAGGGCACTTTACTCCTGGTTAGCAGGGGTAAAGTGCATGGAGTTTTAAAGCCAACAGAACAAATAGGGCAAAAATTAGGTGGTCATCATTAAAAAATGGTCATTTCCTACAGTATTCATTTCAGTTTTACATAGCTCCCCATACAGAGCTTTCATACAGAGCCCGCTTTCATCTTCGCCCTGGGACCAGAAATCAATGTTTACGAGTGCTGAACATTGTTAAAGTTAGTCGTTGTCCTGAGTTTGACTGAAGCGTATTTTGTAGCTGATAAGGCAAGCACTTTTTAGATGCTGTCTAATCTCTTATTAATAACCTACATTAGTGCTCTCACCAAAGGAGCAAACTTCCAAATGAGCATCCTAAGGGAAATAAAACTGTTCCTACCCCACAACGACCTCAAAGCTGTGGTGCAAGCCCTAGTGATCTCTAAGCTGGATTATGGAAGCGCAACCCTATGTGGCCTTCTCAGATCGAAGATGGCGCCACTTAGGGCCTCTCTAAACTCCGCTGCAAGGCTCATCACAGGTTCAAAGCGTAACAATCACATCACGCCTGAGCTGAAGTCGCTAAATTGGCTCCGGTATGAAGCAAGGATACAGCAAAAAATTGCATGCATCACCCACAAAGCTTTACATTTCAACACCCAAATATACCTTGCACAAAAACTTGAACTCTCTGGTGGCTCCAGATCCTCTAGGGGCTCTAGCACCTTATTGCTCAAGCCACAGAAATTCCATAAAAAGAAAACCTACAATCGAGCATTCTTAGGTATTGCACGGAGAATTTGGAATTCCCTGCCCCCTGAAATCATAAGGAATCAGTTGACGACTTCTTTCAAAAGGGAAGTTAAAGCGATACTGATAAAAAAAAAATCTGGCCTAGATCTCCAGCCCCCTAGGAACTCTACGACTCACATGTTTATATCTGTCTATATTGTACTGTTATGACTGTATTTTGACTGGTTGGTTTACTGTTTCTACTTCTTGTACTTTCGTGATTGCAAACTGTAAAGCGCTTTGATACCCCCAGGGTCATGTTCGCGTGATATAAAACTTTTAAAAAAAAGAAAAAAAGGTGTGCAGGTGTTTGAGAGATTGCTTTCTTTATGAAACATTTTTGTTATGTTTTGAAGAGTGTCCACAGGAACCTTCCTCCTACTGCACTAGTATTTGCTTCGTTTTTTGCTGGATTCATATAGCAATGGTCTTGTCCTGAAGGCATTTGAGCGCTTTACAAGAGAACAAGAAGTACGTTCTGGTTAACAAACATCATAAAACATAATATTAGCACCAGGAACACAAGGAGCAAACAGTTAATGCCAGCAGGGACATTACAGGATAAGAGGTAGTTAGATTACTATAATAATAAATCAGCAGCTAGTAACCCAGTGAGGAGACAGAGCAAACATTTCATGATAGGAAAGACGGGTCAAGTCAGCATAGAAGATGCGTGCAACGATCCCCACTTTAACCAAAGTGTTTCTCAAACAGGAGGATTTTGAGTTTTCTGTTCAATATGTACAGTTAAGAGGCTGTACGAAGGTCTAGTGGGATGGCGTTCCAACGCAGCGTTGCACTACTAAAGAATGCCTGTCTTATACAGTGTTCTTGTCTGAAAGTTGAATGTTTGAGAAGGATGGACTCAGAATTTCTTCATCCGTGTTGAACTTCAAAGACTTACAGTTTTCCCACCAGCTAGCAGGGAGTGGAGTTGTGGAGGACTTTATGAGTAACGCTTACAGTCTTAAATTGGGCTTGTGCATTTATGGGGAGCCATTGCAAGGTACGATGAAAATAAATGTAGCTACATTAACTGTGGCCTGTCACAAAGTGGGCAGCTGCATGTAGTGCTGCTCTCAGAGGAGCTATGTGCACTTAAGGGAGAGTAGAGATGAGTGAGTTTCAATAATCTACTCTTCAAAGTACTAGTGACTGGATGACCAGTTTCCCATCTTGCTCAGAGATGAACTGCCTGATGCCCCAGAGCAGTCTTAGTTGGTGGTGTGCACTTTTAGTCATGGCTTAGATTTGTGCCTGGAGGTTTAAGTGGTTGTCAGGGATACAATTATTTGATTTCGCATCACCACATTGGCTAAGTTGCATTTCAGGGGATGGAAGGAAGATGTTGCATAGGAAGGTTGGATTGTTTGGGGGAGATTAGTAGAAATTCAATTTTAGGTGGATTGAGCTTTTAGTAGTGATTGACCATCCAGTTTTTAACCTTATCAACGGTGAAAAGACAGCTATCTTCAACGGAAGATATCTTCAGGTAGAGCGAGGTATCATCTGCATACTGATGATAAAGAATTCCAGATTTTTTTTAAATCTCTCTAAGAGGTTCAAGATATAGATTAAGCAAGGGTGGGTAGAGGACGGAGTCATGTGAGTCCCTTTATTTGAGGTTGATTGGGATGACTCCAATAGGGAATAGGACTGGGATGGGTGAGATGGCGTTGAGATTAGATAAGTGGGGTGTTTTGGGTTAGAAAGTAGCAGGCATAGTTGTGGAATAGCTGTTTGGGTGATTTTAAGAGGGAGAGTCAGGCAGAAGAGTTACACTGGACAGTGAGCTAAACCATGAGGAGGTACAAGTGGAGCTGTGGTGCTGGCCGGGTAGATGTGATGATAGTTAGGAAAGGAAGCAGGAGGAGATCTTTTAAGTGGTCAAGAGTCAAAGAGGGTCAAGTCAGTGTTGGGCATATTGGTAGCAGGGAGGAGTGAACCATAGGGAAGAAGGCCACTGAATGATCTCTGCCTCCGGCGAGAACAGGGGCCTTGTCTGTGCAATGCTCATGAGTCTCTAGTCATTGGGGGAAGTGTAGATGAATTTCTTCCTCCCTTCATAACATTCCAGCTGCACCACAGAGGTGGGGGAACAGGTACTACTGTGTTGGAATGCAGCTTTCTAAGGAGGCTCCCACAGGTCTTGCCTTTAGACTTGACTGCGTCTCACTTGGACTGTTGCTGATTGGCATGTCAAGTGACCTTCAACATGAAGTATGACTGAATCTGCTCAGAGCCACCTCACCACATGGGAGGGTCCCAGGGGATCAGAGTCTGGTCACATCTTCCTCACTTCACGTCCCCTCTTTAAGCAAAGTGGACCAGGTTAAACCTCACCAGGACCGTGGCCAATCAGCGTATTGAGCCTCCAACTTGAAGTCAGGTTGATCCCACTCAGCAACACCTCACCAGCTGCGAGGGCCCTGGGGGACCAGGAAGGTTTGGTCATGTCTGCCTCATCCCACCTGGTATGAGTCGGGTAGCTCTCAGAGGCAGATGATGCTACAGCAGCTGGTATGGGGCAGAATCTAGGTGGCCCAAAAGGCAGCCATAAAGAAGACTCAAGTCACTACCATTGATCCAATTCATACTCGTTGTTGTACCCATCCAGCTGCTTTAGAGCCAGACTCCAACTTAGTTAGATACACTGTTCAAAATCCCTCACTCAAGAATCAGAAAACCGGCTCAATTATGCATTAAAGACAGGGAAAACTAAAGCTTAAGTGACCAACTTTCCTCTACTTACACACCCATCCACGAATAAAGCCTATATCGGCATTTGGTTGTTGATCTTTTAACCATGCCATTTGTCCACGGCTTTACGTAACATGTAAAAGGTGGCTTTGGTCACTTGTCACTCTGCCAACATTGGCTCCCCGTAAAATATCGTCCAGTCAGTGTACTAAGTCATGCAGGGGTGGGCCAGCCGATGTGAAAGGACCAGGATCAGTTTAAAGAGAGTACAGACCTCAAGAGCCAGGGCCAGGGCCACCTCTGAGACACCAAAAGATCCAGGCCAAGCCTGAAGAGGAGAGATACAGAGAGCAGTGCTGTACGATATACAAGGGCAGCCACTTTAGCAATAGCAGCATCTCTCAGCAAGCAGCGGCAGAGAGGGACTCAGTTCAGGTTCGCAAAATCAGAGATGGTGATTGCCTCGAGATGAGTCTGAGCTCCAGATGCTGTTGGCGCCGTGTGCCAGGAACAAAAATGGCAGCTATGTTGTGGTGAACTCAACCTCTGGAGGCAAATGGCCTCAGAACAGGACCAGTGCAGAGAGGAAGGCAACAACACTTCAAAGGCAATGCAAATGAGGGGGGAAAAAGGAACCTTCCTGGTTGTGAGGCAGCGGCCCGGATCTCTAACTGGGCCTTGGACGCCAGAGGCTGGCAGGCCCATTTTGCTCAGGAGGCAGTTACACAGAGACACGGCGGGCCCCAGGCCCAGAAGGTGAGAGCCGCGCTGTGAACGGGGCACCCATTGACTCTGAGACAACAAGAGGCCCAGGGGGAGGCCATAGGGGTGAGACTGTGAGGGCCCCTTCCATTTGTTGCCCTTATTGCTTTCTATTGTTGACATTAAGCATTCTCCCCACAGTCTGGATGAGCCCCTAGGTCACCTCTCAATTTGGGGCAGGATGTGAGCCGATGATCCTGGGATAGTGGAGAGCAGGAGAATTGTCCACGACCTGTAAGGAGCTTGCCTGCTACTCCGGCTACACCCCAGATGACCCTGCCTTGGGGATACTATTGTGAAGCAGTGCTGGGGGCAACATTAAAACATCTCTCCTTCTGTGGGGGCCAGGACACAGGCGATCTCCCCCCCTTGGAGTGGCATACCCGCTGACTGCTGGAATTGAGATCACTGGCTTTGGGAAGTTCCCGGTTCAGATTTGGACACCTGGGGGGCCTCTAGTGAATAACATAGCTGCTGCAAGATCCAAGCCACCTAGGGGGCTGGTGAGAGCACAGATGAGTAAACCCAGGGCAAGAACGACTAGTCTAGCTGCGGACCAGGATGGGGAGATGAATACTCAGCAATCTGGGCCACAGTCTGAATTAGACCCGGTCCAGCAGCAGCTGGCCAAAATTCTGGAGGCAATAGCAGACACAAAGTCCACCCTCCATCAAGACATCAGCACAGTCTCAGTTGGCTTGGGACTGCTGTGGGCGAGGACCGGAAACTAGCGGAACAAGTGGGAGCCATGGAGTCCTCTCTTGCAGAGCTGCAACCAGTGCAACACAGGCTGAGCAAAATGGTGGAGGAGCTTTCAGACCGAGTACAGAAATTGGAATGCAGAGCAGAGGACGCAGAGGGCCGTAACCGCTGGAATAACATACGAGTGGTTGGGCTACCGGAGGGAATAGAGGGCACCGACATGTTGGTGTTCCTGGAGTCATGGCTTTGCAAAGAAGTGCACCGGAGGGCCTTTCTACCTTCTACACCTTGGAGAGAGCCCACAGGGTCTCTGCCCGACCACCTGTGCCTGGCCGACCACCACAGCCCGTAGTGGAGCAGCTCCTGCACTTCCATGATAGGGATACCCTGTTACAAAAGGCACGCTCAGGAGTTCCCTTTATGATCGATTACAGCAGGGTGTCTATCTTCCCAGATTACACACCGGAGGTGCAGCGAAAAAGGGCCTCCTTCTTGGCGGTGAAGAAGGCCCTACCCGAAGAGGGCTTGCAATATTCCCTTATGTTCCCGGACAAGCTTTGCGTGATATTAGATGGGAAGTTCCACTTTGGCGAAGACCCCGAGAGAGCATGGGAATGGATTGAAGCCTAGAAGCCGGGAAGGCCCATCACAAGCTTTAACCGCCACAATGGGAGCCAAAACCCCCTTCCCAAAAGGAAGACGAGTAAGAGACTCAAAAGAAAAACGATTACCCGCCCGAACCCATCGCAAAAAGACAAAGAAAGAGAAGCGGCCCTACGGGCGGTGGCGGATATCATGCACGCTAGAGGGTCTCTGCCTGGAGATGGCCCACCCTATAGGAGAGCAACTGAAGAACCATGCAGATAGTGTCCGAATGCCGGTCATAACCTCCAGGGTGGCAGATGATCTTTGACTCTGTAACCCGGATGAATGAGGCACTCTGTGGCTGAGTATTTGAAAGCTGTGCAGTTACAGGGATCAGCATAAGCTGAGTATTTTTTTTCCCCCTTGGGTCGGCGTGGACGGCCACTGCTGGCAAGATGAGCCAGCAAGCAGCCACCCCTTGCAGAGGCTCACACCAACAATGGGTTGTGCCCTTCTGTGGAACATGATATATTATTCACAGTTTGTGCAGCCGGCCGTTGCCGAGCTGCTCTCGGGAGAGGGAGTTCAGCACTGTTGGGGCTTTGTTTATGTTTGTTGTTGGGGCTTACCCCCTTGTATTTTTTTCTGGTGTGGTGGGATAAGATTTTATAGATCTGATGGGGGCCGGGAGAGGGTTGAGACGAGGGCCCAGAGCTGGAGTGCTTACCAATGGCACATACATCCCATACATTAAAATTCATATCCTGGAACATTAGAGGGATAGGCAATGCGACCAAGCAGCACAACATACACCGATATTTAAAAAGACGGGGGTGCAGATTGCTCTCCTACAGGAGAGACACCTCATCGGTGCTGAGATAGAAAAATTACGCAGGCGCTGGAGAGGGCAAATATACACGACAACCTATTCTGCTTATGCCAGGGGCCCGTTTATTTGGGTTCACGCAGGTGTACCTTTCGAACCTATGCACACACTGATGGACAAGGATGGTATATATGTGCTCCTGAAAGGGAGATTACTTAGACGGGAAACCCTTGCTGGGTAGTGTATACACCCCCAATCAGGATCAGCTGACCGATTTAAATAGCCTCTTCCCATACATGGCTGCGATGGCAGCTGATAACATGCTTATAGGTGGGGAGTATAACTGCGTAACAGATGTTAACCAGGATCGCTCGCACCCTCCCTTGCCTGGGGCTCAGGCGCCCTGCACAGCGGAGGGGTTTCGGGACTGGATCCCTCATTGGGGTCTGATGGACATATGGAGGACACAACATTTGAACAATAAGGACCACTCTTATTTCTCCACTCTGCACCAGTTACACACACAAATAGACAGGTTCCTCTGTACGCCTGAGCTTGGGCAAATGATTACACACACGGAATACCTTGGACGCACTTTGTCAGATCATAGCCCCCTATTACTGTCCATGCAACCGGGGGGAGGACGCCCCCTGGTCCCGTTGTGGCGCCTCAATACGAAAATCCTAGAAGATACCTGCTTTAGGGAAACACTGGGGTCATCTATAGATACATATTTTGACATTAATGCGCACACAGTGTCTACAGCACTGACAGAATGGGAAGCTTTTAAAGTGGTGATGAGAGGTTTCTGTCTAGGACAATCCGTAGGAGCACAGCACGAGCTACACCTAGAAGTCAGACAGTTAGAAGATCAACTACATGGCTTGGATAATACACAAGGGCAGGATGATACGCAACGTAAACGTTTGAAAGATACACAAAAGCTATACCACTTAGCCCGTAAGAAATTAAGATGCTATTATTATAAGGGCTATCTTGCAAGAGTGCAGGAAGAGGAGAGTAAACCGGGGCGGGTTTTAGCTTGGCTGCTCAAACCAGAAATCAGAGGCTCCCTGATCACTCACATTCAAAGTGAAACGGGTCACTCTTTCTATGATCCAGAGGCCATCAATGCACTCTTCCGCGACTACTATGCGACTCTATACGACGCACCCCCCTATGTGTTGCACGGTGAATGGGAAGGATTTCTATCTCTGGCCCCACTTAAGCAACTGGATCACCAGGACATGGTAGGCCTGGGGGGTCCCATTGACCCTCACGAAATTCAAGTGGCTATTAAAAGCATGGCCACGGGGAAGACTCCGGGCCCAGATGGGCTAACAGCAGAATTTTACTCCACATATGCCCTTAAATTGGTCCCACGCCTGGCATCGGTTTATGCAGAATCTCTGCGATTGGGGCATCTCCTGGACTCTGTCAGAGACACATTAGTGGTTCCCCTTCCTAAAACCCAATTGGAAGGTCCACGAATCTGGGACTATCGCCCTCTCTCCATGCTCAATTTGGATTTTAAAATCCTTAGTAAGCTGCTGGCCCAACGACTGCTCCCACACATGTCTTCACTGGTCCACTAAGACCAGAACGGCTTTATCCCGACAAGAAGCACTTCCTATAATGTATGTCACCTATATCATATACTATACTACCCAAATGTGGCACTCCTGGCAATAGACCTAGAAAAAGCATTAGATGCAATTAGATGGGACTTTTTATTTGATGCTATGCGACATATGGGTCTCGGGGAGGAGTGGGTAAAATGGGTCCAGTTGCTCTATGAGCAACCTACCGCCAGGGTTAGGACGGGAAGAGTAGTCTCCCCGCAATACCATATCTTCTGAGGTACCCGGCAGGGATGCCCCATGGTGCCACTCCTGTTCGCTTTAGTGATAGAACCACTAGGGGCATTGTTTCGCCAGGGAGGTGCTGGGTTGGGATAACAGTTAACAACACACGCATATTATCTCGCTATACGTGGATGACCTCCTGATATATTTGGAGGATGCTGGAAGTGGTACCAGGTCGGCACTTGATATTTTGGATAAATATGAGGGAGTTTCTGGACTACGTACGAGTCAATAAGAGTAAGACTAACCTGTTTCCGCTGTTGCCGGATGCTCCCCACCCAGCGGACCTGCCTATAGATCTTAACTAGGCACCCCGCACCTTTAAATATTTAGGGATCCAGATATTCCACTCCCTGGAGGATATGAGGGAAGGAAACCTCGGTCGCGCACTGTGATCCCTTAAAACTTGTGTGCCCGTTTGGTGCTCTTTACGTCTCCCGATCATGGCGAGAATCTCTCTATCAAAAATGGTGATGTTACCGCGGCTATTGTACTTCTTCGCTAACCTACCATTAGTAGTACCCCTGGGCTGGTTCAGACAACTAGATACCCTACTTAGAGATCTCATTTGGGATAGAAGCCACCGGAGAGTGTCCTTACTAACACTACAGAGGCCAGTTGAGGAAGGTGGACTAGGAGCGCCAAATTTCGAGCACTATTACCTGGCATCTCAACTACAGTTGTTAGCACAATGGATAGAGGGTGTGGGCCCCAAAAGTAGTGATTTGACTGATACAGGGGACCATACACCTTTGCTATTAGCTAAAATGTTAGACCCAGCTGTGACAATCCCACACCAATCACACTTGCAAACCACAGCATTATAATGCTGGAAACGCAGTGTGGCTACTGGGAAGAAGACCCCCCTATATGCACCTACCCTACCCCTGATAGGCCTACTACATGGCATCCCTAGGAGGATATTTACCCCTGAACAACTTTCCAACTTGACTGCGGCGGGGTTGGAGACTGTGGGGAACTGCCACCACCAATCAATGTTGATTCCATTGGGGGACTTGGTGGACAGCACTGGACTAAAACCGGGACAATTCCTTTTATATGACGCCCTGATACGCACATTCCGTAAACTATGGAAGTGTCGTTGGGAAGAGCTGAGACATATGGATTGTTACAATCCATACTTACGCTGGGCGGGACACGTCACCAAGTGAAATGGCTCTACATTACATTGCAACAGCTGTCACACACCGCACTTCAAATGTTACGAGAAAAATGGTTGGACGCCCTGAACAGGGAGTTGACAGATGGGGAATGGCGTATCATAAAAAGGTCTCCTGAAACACCTGATTCAAATACATGCAGTTTAATTACACACACAGAACGTACATGATGCCACATAGGATCTGGGTTACGTTTGGGGGAGAAATATGTAACTGTCAAAGATGCAACTACAATAATGCTGATTTCACCCACATGATATGGAGCTGTACGATAGTAAATAGATTAAGGAGTGAAGTGTTAGAACGAATAAGGGCAACAGTGGGGCTTACGCTCGAACTCACAATGGAGACCTGCATATTGGGATTATTCCCTAGACCACCTAAACGGAAGGTTGACTCCCGATTTGTAGATCTGGCTTTAATCTTAGCCAAAAGGAGAATAGCATTGGCATGGAAATCAACAATAGGGTCAGCTATAACAGACTGGAAAAGAGATGTGACACATTGGGCTGGAGCGGAGGAACGGGCCTTGGCCAGGGAGGATGCTCGGGGACTGAGACGACATCCCATGGCAGGCCCCTGGAGAGAGGTCCTAGAAAACTGGGACGCATTGATGGAGTCAGACGCTGACACTAGTCCACACTCAAATAACACAAGTTGCGCATCCCCTTAGGTTGAGACTAGGAGTAATATGGACACTGGCCCCTTGAGTTGCAAGGCCCTTCTTTCCCACCCAGCATGCCCCTACGCGACAAGCTGGTCGTATAGGTCCGAGACAGCTGACCTATCGATGAGCTAGGCCTCCCCTCTCTCCTGAACCGTCACTGTGAATGGCACACATCAACTCTCCACACCACACAGTTATAGTTACTTGGTTTATTGTTCTTTTATTTACCTCTAAATTACCATGATAGATTTATCCTCCCATTGCGTTATTCCCTAGTTACACCGCACCACGAGACATCTAGTAATAAGCATTGGGACATTCCTTCACCTGTTAGACTGGTCCCATACATGCCACATATTATACAGCAAAACTTGGACCCCCCTCCTCGATTATAATAGAACACTAGACTAGAATTTAGTGAAATAACCCAGCAATTTGTACGAACTGGAAAGTGATACATAGCTATACGACCCGAGTAACAACTGATATTAGTAACTAGCTTGGAGGAATGCTGAAAAATGTAATGAATAATTGTAAATGTTTTGAGTACCATACATGTACTGTTAAGAACCATGTTGAATACCCAAATGCCAATAAAAATATGTTATATATAAAAAAAAGGCAATGCAGATGAAACATAGTCTAATATTATGTATATTTGCAGGTCGTGGACAGTGTATCACTATTAGCAAACTTAGCAAACTGATGGATACCAGTAAAATTAGCCTTTTCCTTCGGGAAGAAGATTATACGTGTTCAATATGACGCCTTGCACCTATTTTGTGCTCCCCATGACTGTTTTGTTGGTGTGCCTTTAAGATGGTGGCGAATGTTTTGCTGAAGAAGTCATTGATAAAGTTTGCAAACTTATTTCTACTTTGAGGATCTGTGTTGCAAGCAGTCTGGTGAAAGACCTGACAGATAGTAATTTAACTTTAGTGGGAAGCTCCTGGCATGTCAGCTGGCCCTCCTATAAATATAAGCCCAACGCCAAGCCCACCAAAATGAGTCTCTAACCCTTGAAGGCTGAATGATTCTGCGAATTTCCTACCAAAAATACATTTAGATCTATTACAAGAACCACATACTTTCTCAACTATAAAGCAACTATACCACTTCTTTTCAACCTTTGAGACTTAATTCCATTAACTGGTATTGACTGGATTCAATATCTAACACATATGTTGGGGAGGAAGCTCTTGAAGTTATTCTGTAAACCTGGATAATCTTTGTGAGGCTGGTCGACAGGTATGCGAAACTTCCAAATGAAAATTCCGATGGATTCCTGAAAATGTTCACGTTTTTCTTGCTGCTCAGATCTGCCTGACTCTCCGTCCAGGACCATGAATCTCGTGGGGATGTCTGGCGAGTGTGGAAGTCGTTTGGGTTTCAGGTCAGAGATCCTTAGTAAATATTGACCCTCAATTTAAATGAGAAAACAGCTGCAGGAAGGAAGGAAGAGAAGGGGGCGTTTGTGGGATAGAGGCTGAGGCAGCACATAGGGAGCAGCAAAAATAATAAATGGACTGTTCATTGATAATCAGAACCACTGGACCCTCTGTAAATTCATATCAGTCTCTTCACTCCAAGGGATCTTTCATGGATGGTGTATGGCCCCCAAAAAACATCTGACTATCACATTACCTCCACTGCATTGAGAGAACAACTACATCATGGCTCACTATATATATCATTGGCTAAAGTAATGAACATATTTCATTCTGTACTGATGGTTATTAATGAATATTAAACCACATTCATTTTAATCTGATTAATGAAATGGACTTGAAAAAAGTGGGAGGTTTGAGATGTTTTGCCCACCGAAATAATAATAACATATACACATATTAAATGAAAACGATACGAAATAATGACTACCTAAAGGTAAGTTTATTAAATGTATTTAATGGTAAATTAATGTAATGACTAGAATGAGTGGGATTAGATTTTTTTATTTAAATGAATAAAATAACAAACAATAACATAGAAAGATCAGGGTAAAGTTTTTTTTAATTAGTTTAAAATGAAATACTACTAAAATTTTGAGGATATGTTACTCTATTGACAAATTAGTAATTTAATTAAACAAAGTGGTCAGTGTTAAGAAATTAAAGCAAATATAAATTATTATTTTTTTTAAATCAAGGAAAGGATTACATAATTGAAATATAAATAAATCATTCCATGTGCTAAAGTTGTTGAAATTAGACTCCATTTGCTCCTGTGCTAGGCGGGCTGTTTTGAGGCAACATATTTCATATTTTGAAAACAAGATGAAATACAAACACTGATCTTTGCTGTCAGCACAGGTTTCGTGAACATAGACAAAATACAAGCATTGATCTGCGCTGCTGCAAAACAGTGCTGACCGCTCAAGCGTGAAGTTATCCACTGGCAGAAAGAACTGCCAGACAATTAAGTGCAAGTGCTTTACCATCCTGCTTCTCTCCCTCCTTTCTTAAAACCATTTGGCTTCGAGTCTTGGTCTCTGTTTTCGAAGGAACTTGGGGCCATATTAGCAACAAAATGCGATAAATATCGCAGAGCGCGCTTAGCGCGAAATATTCTATCGCCAGCTATCGCTGGAATATATCGCCACGCTAACGCTGTATTAGCAACAATTAGCGCTATGGCGATGATTATTCCAGCGATAGCGGCATAATGCGAGAATATCGCTGGAAAACCAGCGATATTCTCGCATTAACGCTAAGGTGGATTCAGCATTAGAATCCACCTCCTATACTACAAACAGGTAAGTCATCCTCACTAGCAGGTGTTAAAATCTAGCGATAAACGCGCTTAGCGCGAATTATTTTATCGCTTCGCCTGCCTTGCTAATAGGGGGTAGTGGTGTTAGCGACTGTATTCAGTCACTTTTAGTAGGGAACGCCTTCCTTGCATGTCATTAGCGATAATTATCGCTGACATGCAAGGCGATGGAAAACGCGGCCTCTAACGCCTGAAAGCTGTCGCTAACGCCTGTTAGCGACAGCTTGCTAATAGGGCGATAAAATTATCGCAGCTTTAGCGGCAAAAAGTGCCGCTAAAGCGGCGATAGAGCCCTTGATAATATGCCCCTTGGGGCCATATTAGCAACAAAATGCGATAAATATCGCAGAGCGCGCTTAGCGCGAAATATTCTATCGCCAGCTATCGCTGGAATATATCGCCACGCTAACGCTGTATTAGCAACAATTAGCGCTATGGCGATGATTATTCCAGCGATAGCGGTATAATGCGCAGAATATCGCTGGAAAACCAGCGATATTCTCGCATTAACGCTAAGGTGGATTCAGCATTAGAATCCACCTCCTATACTACAAACAGGTAAGTCATCCTCACTAGCAGGTGTTAAAATCTAGCGATAAACGCGCTTAGCGCGAATTATTTTATCGCTTCGCCTGCCTTGCTAATAGGGGGTAGTGGTGTTAGCGACTGTATTCAGTCGCTTTTAGTAGGGAACGCCTTCCTTGCATGTCATTAGCGATAATTATCGCTGACATGCAAGGCGATGGAAAACGCGGCCTCTAACGCCTGAAAGCTGTCGCTAACGCCTGTTAGCGACAGCTTGCTAATAGGGCGATAAAATGATCGCCGCTTTAGCGGCAAAAAGTGCCGCTAAAGCGGCGATAGAGCCCTTGATAATATGCCCCTTGGTTTTTGTTTTCACGGTCGTACTATTTTTTTACCTAAAGGAGCCAGTCTTACGTTTTATATGGCTCTGCTGTGAGTAGAAGCAACATCCAGTTGTCTTTCTTCCATGTGAAACAAATCCTTTCAAGCTCCAAAAGTGCTCTATTAGTAAAAGAAAATAAGTGTATTGGCCTAACAGTATTTTTAGGAGCAGTCCAACAAATGATGGTGGTGGGTCCAGCTGGATCCGTTATTATTGAGAGTGAAATATGCTGAATTTGTCCCATTATCATTTGTTGACACTGGGACACATTCAGCAGTGCACAAAAGTTTCCTGCTTTCTATTCTGAGCAGCAACTTGCAGATGGTGAGGGACTTTCACTTCTAGCTGGGCCCAAATGAAAGGCCTCATTTATAGGCCATCAGCCCTCCATTTGTTCATCCTGGGAGTAATCTGGAGTCTAACACCTAGATGCTAATGCAATTGAGGCGAACGATGGCCCGAAGATTGTTATCATTTCACAAGTACTTGAGAGAAACTATGGGGCATATTTACAAGGGGTTATCACCACCAGAACGTCACTTTTTTTTGACGTTCTGGTGGCGATAACCCCTTCGCCTTATTTACAAGGCGGCGTTCCACCTTGTTAATAATGCCCCTATTCATGGAACACTTAGGGGGCCGATCTCGTCCAGAAAGCATTCCTACTGAATCGGTCCTGGAATGCTTTCCGGACAACTCAGATCACGTGAGTCCGACCGAGTGATTTGGATGTATCCGGATGCTTCCAGATACGATTCGGTCGGACTCCCATTGACTTGAATAGGTGCCTGTGTTCCGAACGAGAACACTGGCTCCCATTGAAGAAAGAAGTGGCTGGGGAAAACCTTGCACCCTGTGGCAGGCACCCCAAGGTGCCTGCCAAACTGTGCATGGTTGGAAAGGGGGTCCATTGGGTACCCCCACGGACCAGATTCGGAGGGCCCGGGTGAAGGGGGGCCTGCTACGGGCCACCAAAGACAGATTCCGGCAGCCGATTTGTTCCGTAGAACCAGCTGTCCGAATCGGTCATTGTAATTGCTCCCTCAGAAACCAAGTCCAAAGAGCTGTAAGATTCGGCTTCGAAAGACATGACCTCTCCGAATGCCTTTTGAAACCGATTCGGACAGCCCTACCGGTTTACATGCATCGTAATCGGTCATTGGGAACTGTGTACGATTTGGTCAGGAACAAGGGTTCTGAATCGGATTCGGCAAACCCGAATCCGATTCAGAGCTCTTCCGAATGGCATCGTAATCGACCCCTTAGTGTGAAAGGGGCAGGCAAAGGGTGTTGCAGTGGGCGTTCCGCCACAACACCCATTGCTTTTTGACGCTGCCCCCTAATTACAAGGCTGGCATAAATATGGGGTAGCGCTAAAAATAAGACCAATGAAAACCTGTTCTTAAACTGGCACAACAAGGAGAAATGATTAATTTCTCCTCGTTTTTGCTGTTTCCATGTATGCTGCATTCTGCAGCACACATCGAAACAGCAAATCGCCATGTATGATTGTTCATGTGCAGGAAGGTGACCCTTCCTGCACATAAAGAATCATTAGATAATGACAAGTTGCAACTTCTATAGTGTTGCATTCTGCAGTACACATAGAAGTTACACATCGCCATTAGTAATTGTTTATTGTCAGGAAGGGACACCTTCCTGCACATGAACAATCATTCCCTGCAATGCAAGCACCCTTGCAGTATGGTATAAGGGTGCCTGCGTTGGCGCTAGGCAGCTAAATTTAGCCCCAGCGCTAGGGCAAAATGCAGGGTTGCGCTGTATTATTGTAAATGCGGCACATCGCTGTGTTTTCAGACTGTCGGAGCGCGGCGTTACCAATTGTGGCGTAACACCACCCTCCGCAATTCTGTTGTTAATATGCGCCTATGATTTGGAGGCAGGTATTTCACTTGGTTCATCCTCTGGATGGAAGACATCTACATGCACTGTAAGTATGTGAGATATATCTTTCTATATGAGTAATCATGCTAATAATGATTTAAATAGCATACTGTTTTATTTTTCTATTTAATTTCTTTTATACTGGTACCAATCCCAATCTAGAGTGTCAAATCAATGTACAGGAAACGTTACATAAGGCAATGCAGGTTTTAAGGTGCAGGAGTCACACGTCATCTATAATGGTAGGCATCATATGTTAGAATGCCTCGTCTGGAGAAATACAAAGCCAGGATTTAAAACATAACACAGTGGTTGGGGTTGTCACTAATAAGACTTGATTAGTACTCTAAGGAATCCTTTTAAGCAAACATAGCATAATGAATGATTGAAAAAAATAAGGCTCTAAACCCATGCCTTGCTGTTTACAAGCAGTTCTTTGATTTTGGCTCATTGCCCACTGTGTTATAATAGAAGAGTTTCAATTTATCAACTGTAAGCAATAAAAGGATCTCTATGACAAAAGCAGTAACCCTCTATGCTATCTACATAAAATACAAATCTGTGATCAGCATGTTACATAATGTTCTTTGCAGTAGGCACATTAACCCCTATGCTACTTTATGAGTCAAAACTGTTATTAGACAAACACAGCTTTCTCCAGCGAAATATATTAACTACCAGAGTTATTATCCCTTGAAAATCGCTGGGCACACAAAGATCTCTGCACTAGGGGGCATATACAAGGAAGTGGCGGAGTGAGGCGTTAGCCGTCATGGCTTAACGCCTCACTTTGCCACTTCAGAAACGCAAGGCTGCACCATATTTACAAGGATATGGTGCAGCCTTGTGTTTCTCCCTGCACTGGCGCTACACTTAGCAGTGTAGCGCCAACGCAGGCAACCTTGCACCATAGTGCAAGGATGTCTGTGTGCAGGGGAGAATTGTTTATGTGTAGGAAGGTGTCCCTTCCTGCACATAAACAATCCTGAAATGCCATTTTGTCACTTCTATGTGTGCTGCTTAATGCAGCACACATGGAAGTTACAAAATGTCTTTTTTTTAAGGATTGTTTATGTGCAAGAAGGGTCACCTTCCTACACATAAACAATCCAAGGCGTTTTGCTTTTTCCATGTGTGCTGCACAAGGCAGCACACATGGAAAAAGCAAAAACGTGGAGAAATAAAGCATTTTCTCCTCGTTTCGCCAACTTATGACCATGTTTTTCCTGGTCTTATTTTTGGCGCTGCCTCCTATTTACGCTGACCTTGTAAATAGGGGGCAGAGTCATAAACAATGGGTGTTGCGGTGGAACTCCCACCGCAACACCCACTACCCACCCCTTTCACGCTAAGCATAGTGTGAAAGGGGGCCTTATTTACAAGGCAGTGTTAATCCACGTTAAGTGGCTTAACATTGCCTTGTAAATTTGGCGTGGCCCCTATCGCCACCACAACGTCACAGAAAGTGACATTGTGATGGCAATAGGGGCTGGTACATTTGCCCCTAGGTGTCTTAACCCTGTAAGATATTATAAAAGGCCTGCCTCCCCCTTTCGTGGTCCAATTTAGGCCCAATGAAAAAAAGGGTCTTGTGGTCACAAAGCCTATGATTCATAACATTGCGAGCTTTGGGTCACAATATATAAAAATGTACATTGTGACTCAGAATGCACATTTTGCGACTCTTCAAGAATCATTACAGATAGTTACAGATCATTCAAAAGCAATCGTAATTGCAAATAATTGTTTATATATACCGACACCTGAAAAGTGGTATCCATTTACAAAGTGAAAACCGTCTGCAACAGACAACTTCTGCTGTTTGAATGAAAGCTGTGGGTATTCGATGGGCACTCAGCAGTCTAGGAGACTGCTGCCTGCTCCCCAGTCCAGTTATCACACCAATTCTTAGGTCTGGCCGTAGAGTTAGATTATTGTTTTTCAAAAAAATAATCCATGAAATACCTACATAAAAGGGCTTTTGGTCAGCAGGCTTTACCTTTTGGTCTGTTTAGCTGGCATTCACATCTTGCTCCCACCCACCACAATAAAAGCATGGGGCAACAGGGGCGGCTACTCCATTAAGGCGGATGAGCATCGCCCCACAAGAAAAATAAAATGATAATAACAATGTTATTATTTTATTTTTCACTCTTCTCTGGCACTATAAAGGTGCGGGTGGGGCAGGGCTGTGCCAGCTGCAGAGCAGGGGGAGGAGTGGTTTGCACACTCTAAAGTGGGCATGACTGCTTGGCTGGCTGTCTTGGCCCGGCCAAACAGTCATGCGCACTTTGCATGTTCCCCACCAGGCTGCATTACACAGCCTGGTGGGAAACATGCCAGGCTCTCAATCCCCATCTGAGCGCCGAACCCCGGCGCTCAGACCAATTACAACGGGAGCCTGGCTACTTCCTGTGTGACTCGTGGACGATGAGGACGGAGGAGAGCCGGCCGCCGGGAAGGTAAGTGCGTTTTTCATTTTCTTTATGTTTTCCCCCCTTTTCTTTTTTTCGACACCCTCGTTTTCCGCCCACCACTACTCCCCTGTGGGGCAACATGCCAGCCCACTTTATCTATTGGCCCCCTTCTATTCCATTGACTGTGCAAAGTCTGTGCACATTGATTACATCAACTAAATATAGTTCCTTTTACTTCAGTAAGAAAGCTGGTCCAAAGTGTGTTTTTTATTTACTTTTTGTTTTAACATTAAACATGAGAGGGCTGATTCACAAACACATGGACGCCTTTTAGGGGACACCAGGGGTCCCAGCTGCGACCCCTGGCTTGCCTTTTGTGACCAATTAAGTAAGTCAGAACAGATTTACTGTCACATTACATGTCCTTTTTAAAAAATAAATGCATAAGCTGACTGTCCGACTACGCTTTTTATTATTTTGCAACCTTTCCGTTGCCGCACCTTGACCAATTTATGGATTTCTGAAATACATTTTTCTCCATTTCTAGCAATGCTTAGGGGCTGCAGGTTCTCTTAGAAGCCTGCTGCCGAATGCCAAGGTAGCCGATTATCAAGTTTGCCTAGTCGTGATTCAGTCTCATGCCTTTTTCTTTCACCACCCTACTCTTCCTGTCATTGTCTTCCTATATTTCACTTCTTGCCTCTTAGTTTCATTTTCCCGCCTTTCTATGTCTTGCTCAGGGTAGATTTCTGAGGATCAAAAATACGTCCTGGTCTCCAAGCATGAGTGGCAATGCCCACGACCTGCAACCCTGGTACAAATTAAGCACCAGCATCCCACCTTACCCTTTGGGATAGTTACCTTCACTAGCTAGTGCCTACCGCCCCTTTGAAGGTACAGACCGTTGTTGTGGGGATGTGGTATCCTATTATGTATGCGGAATCTTTAAGTAGTATTTGAGTGTTCTGTTAGGACTTGGAATGTTTGCGTCAGATGCTCTGGAAAGTGGATGAGATGCGGATCTAAGTGGATGGGGCTTTGTATCAAACATACCCATTAGCAGTGCGTGACTCCTGGCTGCTTCCACTGGCGACGAGGATGGGATAGGAACCGATGTATGCAGATCACAATAGATTAGCATTTTTTGCCGATTAAAGGATGAAAAGAATAAAAGTTGGTGATTGCGTCTTGAGGATGCCACTGGAGACCCCCGCCTTCCATGGGTGATTAGTGTCTGATGCAGAGCAGTATTACAATGATAATGTTTACATACTCCAATACAGTAGGCCGACAATGTTGAAACACATTTTCCTGTAATATTTGTCTGTCGTTGTAAAATAAAGACTTCCAATAATCGGTTATGTGATAACACTCGTAGAAAAAATCCTGAAATCCTGCTGTGGTTTAGGAATCACGCTGTATTTTGTGTGTAGGTTCAATGTGATAAAATGTATTCCATGAACAGAATAATACCAAACATCACGGGATAGCTTGCAGATGACCCACATTTCAGACGTCATTTACACGTATTCATTGAAACTACAAAACTTGTTTTAGAATGTGTTTTCAAAATATTACACTAACAATAATTAGGAGATACAATCGAGTCATGGGAAGGTGAATGGGGTGAAACAACACTAATAAAAAGAACTAAAGTATATGTAGCAAGGTCAGGATTCTCTGAGGTGTTGTGTTTCAGTATACCTTTGCAAATGCAGCACCTGAAATTAAGCTTTCTCTTTTAATGATGCCGCGCAAAGACGCATTTTCACTGGTGGGTCACTTTCACCCTTTTTTCGTCCATACTATGCTCTTTTTGGAAACAAACTTTGGGGCATATTATCAAGAAACAGCGTTAAAATTATCGCCGCTTTATCGGCAGAAAACTGCCGCTAAAGCGGCGATAATGGGCTTGATAATATCCCCTTGAGAATTCCAATAGAAGCCCATGTTCTGGTGTCAACATGGGCTTCTATTGGAATTCTCAAGGGCATATTATCAAGCCCATTATCGCCGCATTAGCGGCAGTTTTCTGCCGCTAAAGCGGCGATAATTTTAACGCCGTTCTTGATAATATGCCCCTATGTATGTATTTCTTTAGAGTGATTTTTAAAGCACTCCCGTCGTGCCTCCCGCCCCATTTCATGCTCCAGTTTAGGCCAATGTAAGAAGGGGTCTTGTAGTCACAAAGCCAGCGATTCTCAACCTTACGACCTTTAAGTCGCAATATACAAAAAGCCAGGTTCATTGTGACTCAGAATGTATATTTTGTGACTCATTAAGAAATCCTACAGATCGTTACAAATCATTCAAAAACAATTGTGATTGCAAACAATTGCTTATATACCGACACAATTGCTTATATACCGACACCCGAAAAGTGGTATCCATTTGCAAAGTGAAAACCATCTGTGACAGACAACTTCTGCTTTGTGAAGGAAAACTGTGGGTATTTGGGGAAACTCAGCAGTCTAGGGGACTGCTGCCTGCTCCCCAATCCACTTCTCATCACAATAATTTTTAGATCTGGCCTTAGAGCCAGATTATTGTTTTTCCCCAAAAATAATCCATAATATACCTACATAAAGGGACTTTTGGTCAGCAGGCTTCATCCATTGGTCTGTTTAGCTGCCATTCACATTCTGCTTCCACCGATCACAATATACAGCATTGGCAACAGGCCAGCCCACTTTATCTATTGGCTCCCTTCAATTTGACTGACTGTGCAAAGCCTGTACACATGGTTCACATCTGCTAAAAATAGTTACATTAACTTCAGTAAGACAGCTGGTCCAAAGTGTGCTTTTAAAAATTTTTTTATTAACATTAAACACAGCGGGGGAGAGGGCCTGATTCACAAAGTCATGGACGTCATTTAGGGGTCGCCAGGGGTTCCACCTGCAACCTTTGGCTTGCCTTCTGTGACCCCTAGCACATTGCTTGCATAACCTGGCCTCAGAGGAAAGTAATAAACTTGAAAAACAATTATGTATTGTTTCAATTGGATGCCAGTTAATAAGTCTGTGTCTTCTGCTGCCTCAGAGTATAACAAGCATTTGCAATGCAATAGGTCTCGCATTTACGCAAGTTTGAGCTATTGACATTGCAAATAACAATGCCTTTTATTTTTGTTTTCGTTTTTAAAACATAAATAAAAGGCATTGTCATTTACAATGCCAATAGCTTAAACTCGCAAAATGCGAGACCTATTGCATTGCAAATGCTTGTTTATTGACACGACTGTGTTTCCTCTGTGGGTGTGGTGTGTCCTTTAACTAGCGCCTTCGGATGTCTGTAGTGAGTAGGGGTGTGCAAAAAGGTGCATTGCACTGCTGAGGTGTTACACTCCGTTTTGGGCAGCGTGTCGTCCACGTGAGGGTGGGATGTGGTATGACACGGATGTTCTGTTGCCTCTGTGCCCAACTGTGTGCACGGGATGGGCTCCTTAGACACCAACACTTCATGGGGTACTTTAGGCTGGACTAAGCCCACGCACAAGAGCCAGGCTTCACAGTACTGGTGTTAAATTAAACCAGAAGGGAGTCACTGTGTGTCACTCAATTAAAGATAGCGGAATGGTGGAGGCTGTAGTGAGATCTGCTCAAATGTGAGATTACCACCACTGAAACAGGGCTGTTCACCGAGGTGTGAGACTATAAGCCTAAACAAAAAGTAAGTGAGCGGCTGCTTCACTGTGTGCCACATCACTGAAGTACAGAGGATGACTGCAATTTCAGTGAGACATCGCACTAGTGAGAGGCCTATACCCCAGCTGAATTATGTTGTGAGAGGACATACACAGTGAGAGAGACTGCTCATTCCACGTCTGACTTTATTACAATACATGGCATGATGGAGGATAGAGTGAAACTGTGTGCCGTTGTGTAAAACGCGCACGAGCTGAGTGACACCGTCTGATGAATGTGCCACTCTTAAAGTCATTGGGATGGCTGAAGCTGGAGTGCGACTGCGTGCGCGTCACTGTAAGGCTTACACACTCTGAACGAGGGCGTGCACTAAGGTGTGAGAGGGAGCTGTTGTGAGAGACCATTATGCATAGTGTCCGACAGAATGCAACAGTCACACAGACTCTCAACAGTATAGTGAGGCTGTGCTCCAAATAGTGAACAACACATCCACTGAGTGACAAAACTTCAACGTGTACAACTACATTAGAGTCTACAGGGTGACCAAGCGTGGAGAGAGACATAAACCAAGCATGAGACACGCGTACACTCAGTGCACAGAGGTGGGAGACTAAACACGCAGTCTGATTCCGCTAACATGTGCAGCTCCGTTAAAAAGTATAGTTTCACAGCGGCTGGAGTGGGTCTATGCCTCATTGTGAGACCCATATCCGCCTAGTGAGGCTGTTCATTAGCGTGTAAGACTCACGCCAAAAGTGTGAGGGTGGCACGCTCACTGGATGACACCGTGCCAAAACCTGTAACTCCATTAAAGACACTGGCGTCATTGCGCGTGGCACGAGACTGTGCGAGACTCACACCCACCGAGTGAAGTGCACCAATTTATGAGACCCCCGCCCCCAGCCAACCACCTCTTCCCCTTTCAGGATGCGTGCAAGAACATTAACGTCTTTGTCGCTGACAAGGCCTGGCCTGGCACGGACTGACCGGTTGCTGCCGCGAGTCCTCTGTGCATGGAGGTCACCCTGCCAAGAAGGAGAAGGCCCTTCCGAGAAACCGGTCGCCAGAGCCCAAACAGGAAGGGCAGCTGGGTCGCAGTCTCGGCAACCCCGGGCCAGCACAGAGAACAATACTCACTGGAAGCGAGCTACAAAGACGCGGTCCGTCAGGAGAGAGGCGCTGTCCGATGAGAAGCGCTATACACGGTGCAGAAGTAAATCTCTACCCCCCCCCCGGGGCGGTGGCCAGCTGTTGCCCTCGGGTTCTGAGCATGGGGTAAGGCCACCTAGACACACCCCCTCGGTATTATCCAGCAGAGGGGCATTCCCAACCCCCCTCCATCGGGGATGGTAGCACGCTGCTGCAAGTCTGACCCTCCACCTGTTTCAATTTTAGGGCCTCAAAACACTTCTGTGGGAATGGGTTAGTGTACATTTAAAACCGGTTTATTTAACCATCATGACCCAAGGCGTCCCCAAAATAAACACCAGCGGGGCAGTGAAATCATCAATGTCACAGGTTAATAATTCCCACTTGACTTCAAATCGGAAATCACGCCCTCTACAAACCTACCCACAAACCCTGTGAACACGACTGAGTCCGCACAGCTAGTCTTTCTGGGGCACCGGTCTGATACGCGACAGACTCGTCCCCGGCCCTTCTGGCCTATCACGTTCTGCGCTTAAAGTGTGCTGACTTCCCGACAGATCAGCGGGTTGTGTCTATTTTTGGGAGGCGGTCTGCGTGCACACACAGCTCACTGTCCTTGGCCGAGCCTCTTCTGCACGAGCTCCAGCTGCAATCTGTGCAGGGTTCCCGGCGCCCGCTGGTTGGATGGCTCAAGGCCTCCTCGTGCACAGGACCAACAGGAAGAGACAGAACAAGTAGTAGTGCACGCAAATTGCACCGAATTCAGGATAACGGCAAGAGCCCGCCGGACGGCGACAGTGAAGTCCGACATCCAGAAGTCAACCCGGTCTCCATTGTCCCGCAGCGCCGCTGTTTGTTAAAGTGAATGCGGCATGGAGATCTAGGAACTCACATACCAAACAATGAACGCCACGGCTTGTTAAAGTGAAAGCGCCGTGAAAATTTAAGAAGTACCATATCGAAGAACAAAGCGCCGCTGTTTGTTAAAGTGAAAGCGCCATAAACATCTAAGAAGTCACATAACAGACAATGAACGCCGCGCATTGTTAAAGTGAAAACGCCGTGAAATGTAACAAGTCACATACCGGAAAATGCAGCGTAGCTGCCATTGTCCCGAACAGTGTCTGTATAAAATAGTACTGAACCAACATATAAATCCCACCATGTCACGCCGCGAGTGCACAATCCAGTCCGGATGGGCGAGCCGAAAAGGAGACAGGGAGGGAACAAACAAGCCTCACTACAAATAGAAAGCGAACGTTTATCATAAAATGTGACGCGCACCAATAAAAAGCATGGGCGGAGCTTCCACTCCACTTCCAAAATCTCCTCGATTACAAGAGGTCTCGCAGAGCGAGCAGCGCATGCGCTGGAACGCTAGGGGACACCTAAAAAGGGAGCAAGAAAAACAGGAGATAGTAGGGGAAAGAGATGGAATGGAGGGAAAAAACGTTCAAAGAGAGGAGGGAAAAAAGTAATAAAGAGCAGAAAGAGGACATCACAAAGAGATGTGAGAGATTGACAGACAAATGCAGTGGTGCGTGTCTGTATGAGAGAGAGAGATGGGTTAAAGAGACATCAAAGAGATGTGACAGGTGTAACGAGATACAGACAGATTTGAAAGGTAGTCAGACAGGTGAAATGGATGGAAGGCTGGATGGATGGATAGATACGAGTCAGAGAGTGAAAAGACCAGGGGATGACAGTATGAGTGATATAGATAGATACATATAAGAAAGAGATATCTAGGAAAGACAGAGAGGGTGAGACAGGTGTGAGACAAGTAATAAGGAGATAGCTGCTGGTAAACAACTGAGAGGTAGATGGGTGTTGGTGAGACTTATAAGAAAGATACAGCTCAGAGATGGACAGGGAAAACAAGTAATAAAGAGGCAGCTAAGAAAGAGTGGGGCTACAGATGAGTCACTACTTATAAAGAGTTTGTTCAGAGAGAAGGAGAGGCAGGGGGTGGGAAGACAGATGAGAGAGAAAATAATGAGAGATAGCTCTGAGGGAATGTAAGACGGGTGTATTAGAGAGGTGCGATAAAGAGACAAGTTGCAAAGACAACTAAGAGAATTAGGGAGGTGGACAAGTGAGAAAATGAGAAAGTGACAGCTGAAAGAGGGAGACAATTGATAGTGTGTTGCAAAAGTGACAAAGAAGAATGGGAGTCCGAGCGGTGATACAGCTTAGAAAAACATCTGACGGAGATGCTGGGAGGAAGAAAGGTGAGAGATAAGGAAGTGATATTTAGGCAGAGACAGGTGAGAAAGAGTCAGGTAAAAGAGTAAGAGAGGTAGGAGACAGGTGAAAGATGCAAAAAAGAGAGAAGCAGAACAGGTGAGAAAGTTAGACATGTGGTATATTATAAAGAGATCAGTGAGGAAGGCCCAGTAGACATAGAGGAGGGGACAGAATGGGTGAGAAAGAGGCAGCAACAGGTGAGAAAAGCATGTGAGTGAGAGGTAATAAAAAATACAGACAGTTGATAAATATACAATTGAGGGGAAGGTCACAGCAAGTCAAAGGCCCTATGACATCACCTCCTGTGATGTCATTGGTGTTAAAGGGCATGTGATGTCTCTTCTATTACCCCTTGCAATTTTGGTGAATCGACTCCCAAGCACAAGGGTAACTTACACTTCAGAGTAATTTGCACTTTTGAGTAAGTTTAGTATGCTTTGCTTATTCACAAAATCCCAGTGCAAGTTACTACTAAAAAACAACAGTAGTAAGTCCAGCACCACCAATGGCCAAAAATAAAACCCTGTAGGAAATAACGTTAAATTAAATTATTCAAGATAGTTAAAAATATTAATAAATATAATTGAATCTAAAAATATATATAAAATAGTACATATTTATTATTTAAATATAAAATATTCTAACACCCAATTTTGAACTTGAAAATTAATATAACAATATTTTTACTAAAATATAACTAAATTAATTTTAATTATATATGTCACTTTTGTTAATTGTTAATGCAAAGTAAAAAATATATTTATTTACGTTTGGCACTGTCTCTGTTTTCCAGCTTTATTGCTATTTGCCTCTTTGCTAGTACCATGGAGAGGCCTGTAAACATATAAATGACTTTTGTTTTTGACGTGTGGAAATAGTCTTAGTAAAAAGGACTCTGGTGTTTGGCCTTTCTGTCTACTCCAAGTTTTGCTTTACGCCTGGATCTCCTCCCTCTAGTGTGGTTTCAGCCTGGGTCTGGGTCTGTCATGGATCATGCAATAAAACTCTCCATTCTCCTCCCTTCACTGTAGGACACACTGCTGCAGCTCCACTGTTTATCTTATTAATTTTGCTAGGTAAGATGTATGTTCTCTGCATAACATTTAACTGAATCATTTGAAGGAAGTGTTCCTTGATACCATGGTGGTGACACTTAGGTTCCTGCCCCAATCTTCGTCTATAATGGGTTTATCACTATCTGCTGATCACTTGTCCTTTTGGGCATGAAGTGTACATTTTTACTAATCTAGGTGTGCTCGGTGGAATAATGATACTTTTCATCTGATCCAGCGCGATACTAGCAACGAGCATTCATACACCAGATACTCACTTGGGCCCATTCATTCATACTACGCTAGTACTTATGCTGGTGAGTCAGTTGTACTCTTTATCAAAATCCCTGCTACCAATTACTTTTCTGATTGAAGAGTAATGACTTACCAATGAATCCTTTGCCAATTGGGAAGTTTAAAATGAGTGACATTCATTACAATTCATAATCCTGAAATAATCACTGAGTCAGGAAGTTTTAAAATGTTTATCTAAAGATTTAGCAGAGTAAAGTACAGAAACCATATGATACTTAATCGTATATCAAGGATGAAGCATAATAATCAATTAGCATTCAATGACGGTCCCTCAGAAAGGAGAAGATAGAGACAGCAGTGCAACTAAAGGTTGCAGGTATATTTACCTAACGTGCGAGAACCAAACCCCTTGGCCAAGGAGTTGGAAAGATAGGACCCAGGAAGGATGAAGAGCAAAGACCTCCTCCAGGATCAGGACAGGACCGGTGACCTCTCTACCAACGACACCTGCGTCGTTCCCCTCTCTGATACTTGACTTCTCCTCGATTCTCCCGTGCCTTCCTTCTAATGGACTCCGCCGCCCCCTCCTCAGGACCTCTCTGGACAGCGGTTCAGTAAGCAATCGATCAGCTTGTCGATCTGGAGTTTATGCCTCTCTGTGTGAACGCCTGTTCTGACTAATGAGCTAATTCTATATCTATTATACCCTTCTACGCCCATGTACCTCCCATTAATGTTGCCAAAATATGGGACCACTATTTCTGATTGGACGGGGACAGGGGGTTGATCTTCACACCATATTGATTTAATTCAATTTCCTAAAGCCCATTGTTTTTAAATACCGCCCATCACATTTAATACATTTGCTTTATTTCCCACCCGTCTCACGACAAAGTTTATACATTCTTCATGTACATTGTTGCATATTAATAGGGACATTCATGGGTACAGCAGTGTTGGCCATCAGGTCACGGCCTTGGACGACGTCCAGGTTGACTTCATCCTTTTCTCTCTGGGCAGCCATGCAGGACGCATGAGCAGAATCATTGTCTCTCGAGTTTCAGTTCACCAACCCCAGGCCCAAATTTACAAACTAATAAAAGTCAAAGAAGAAAATATTAAAATCACAAATAAAATGTTTCACTGTATACCCACTCTTTCACTCTATTCCCATTTACTTATAAATTCTATCCCGCATTAATAGCGTTAAGAAAACGACAATTTAATTATAACACGAGAGCAAGCTGTAGCATGTGAAAACATAAAGCAGCCATTTTAATGCACACTGCGCAGAAGCAAGAGTTTCCCACCAAGCAAAGAAAGACGTCACACCACGTGATATGGTTGAGACATGCGCAGTAAAGTTCCCGCGTTTTAGCGGCCATTTTAGAATAGACAAGCGTTATTTGTTAGTTTAGACACATAAGCAAGCTTCCTTGCTACTTATGTTTGTGTATGCAAGAGTTAGTATGAACAATACAAAGTTTAATAAATTAATGCTGTGAGAAGATTGCATCCGAGCAAGTCTCATTTGTGAGTCCTTGCTCCATCAATGGGTTTATCACTATCTGCTGATCACTTGTCCTTTTGGGCATGAAGTGTACATTTTACTAATCTAGGTGTGCTCGGTGGAATAATGATACTTTTCATCTGTCCTTCCCCAATGTATAAATCAGTTGCAACATTTTATGCAATGGGAATTTCTACTTCTTTTGCTCTCCATACTTGTTTCACCACCTTAACTAAAGTGCCAGCGAGCACTGTACTGATCCTGTGCCAACTCTCTGAATGCTTCTGAGGGTCCCATGTTTATTCTGCTCTCCCACTAAGACTACCCTTCTAGGCATTCTTTCCCCCTTGGAGAACAGCCCCAGTATTCTTGTAAGTGGAATTTGAGGTGTGTACGGTGTCAGCATATGTGTCAATAAAGGCGTCTTACTCAGCAATTCCAGAGAACGTTTACCTAATGTGGCATGACCCCATTCTGCCCCCTGATCTTTTCCCTCATTATTGGTGTTAAGGTACACTGACTAGCTTCAGTCACATCTATTGTCCCCACCCATCAATCTATCCACTGTAGCTGTGCAGCCCGGTAGAACAGCTCATAATCCGGTGCACCCAGTCTTCCCTCCCTCGGCAGCCATCTGAGTTTACTCAGTGCGTGCCACCCTGCATCTTCCCGAGTGCCATATCAAAACACAGCTTCCAGTTTCCGAACAATTCCCCACGGGATTCAGTTTGGTAGTGCCAAAAGTAATTTTACATCCTAAGCAGGATGACCATTCTTGATAAACCATTTTCTCCAGTCACAGATGGCAGCAGCATTCTCCAGAAAGTCTCACTGCCTCTTGAGGCAGCCAGTGCTGACTTAGGCCTCGATTATGAGTCTGGCATTCCACGGACCGCCAGACTCACGGGGCGCAGCGGTGGCAGTCTACTGACTGCTCTATTGCGATTTGAGCGGTCCGACCGCTACAACCTCGCTACAGCTGCCAGGGAACCACCATTCCCTGGTGGTGTTGCGGCAGTCAGGATGCCGCAATATGCTCGGCTGGACCGCCAGGGTCATGCCAAGCATATTACGAGTTTGCTTTCTGTTCTCGGTGTCATGGAGGTTCCTCCTCCATAAACATTGTGGCGGAGAGGAAACAAAGAGGGCCCTACAGGGCCCCCTGTGCCTCCTCTGCATGGGAATGCATACAGGGGGGCACAGCATGTGCCCGCCTGTGTGCATGCCACCCAGTTCCTGCATGGCATGGACTTTTCGCTCCATGCCATGCAGGAACTGTTTTCGACATTCCCATTACGGTGCCCATTTTTAGAGGCACCGCCATGGGAACACCAAAAACCAGCTCACCAGACAGGAGAAAACTCCTAATCTGGCAGTCAGTCTGACCACGGCTTTGGCAGTTTGGCGGCGGGGCGGACCCGGCACTGCACCGCCAAAGTCATAATCGGGCCCTTAGTGTTTCCATCAGACACGTCTGTCTCTGAGTGACAGCTCTATACCCCTAGATAACTAAATGTGGTGGATTCCCACTTCAATCTTTGGATTCTGTTTGGAGTAGTGTTCTTTTTGAATCTTGATAAATTTGGGATATGCCAGATATAGACCAATTCACCTAGAGGCGTGATACCTTACCAAAGTCCTCCAGTGCCTTGATAGTTTGGTCTGTTCCAGGTTGCACATCATTTATACATAACGTTATGTCATCCAAGTAGACTGACATAACATGTTTTTGGTCATCAACAGTCACTCCTATATTCCTGCCTCCCAGTAAAGTATATTAGTGAAGACTTCCACTGCTAAGGTGAAAATGAGGGGCAACAAGGGACAACTGCAATAGACAGGGGACAACTGCATTAGACAGGAACATGATCTGACCTGTCTTGTCCCTTGTTCTCGGCTCTGCATGCAGCAGTGAAACTCATCCACGGAATGTGAGGCCTAATCATTTTTTACTCAAGATTGTAAATAGATAATTCCAGTTCAGGGTATTGAATGTCTTCTCAGTATCCATTGTCCAGAGTCACTGCCCCGGGTGGCAGGGCAAAAATCCCTCTATGATCTGGATCAATCACCTGATATCAATAAATGAATTGCGACAAGGTACGAATCTGCGTTGGTCAGAGTGAACCAGTTGAGGGACAAAGCAGAGTAATCTATTGGCCAAAATCTTGATCAGGACTTTTAGTCAGTGTTGAGCATTGACATGGGTCCTGCCCTGGTTTCAACAGATGTACCAGAAGCACCACTCGAGTCACAGGATGCAGGTGCCAGTGTTACATTGCCGTATTAAACATGGAAATGAAATTCAATGGGGTAGTCATCAGAGTCAGTGGTTTTGCCTTTTGCTAGCCCTTTGACTGATACATTTATCTCTGGCACTGTTTTGTCTGCTTCCAGCTCTTCTACCTCTTCTTGGGTAGGTACCACTAGTTTCGCCCTCTCAGTGTAATCGTGAAAAGCTTGCTACTCACTGTGTCACATGATTTATAAAGTGCAGATATATGCTTCACAAATGCCTGTTTAATCTCTCCCTGTGATTGTACCAAATATACACCTGTTGTTTTGATGCAGGAGCCACTTGGACAGCCTAGCCTTCAGTATTTCCTTATCTCATTCACTGTGTGACCTAACCTTTTATTCCAGACAATCTTAGCATCAAAGCCTCTGAATGGGGTGAGCCAACCTTTCCTGTTCATCACCACCTCTTCCTGCTTTAGGGGGTCTTAGGGCCTTCTCCTTTCATTACTTCGCAGTTTATGTTCCTGTATATCTGTTTCTTTACTTACAGTCTGTCTCTTTTCAGTTACAGCTGTATCAAATTCCCACAGATTATTGCCCTAAAGGTTTTCCGTCAACCAAAGCGCTTGATGCATGCCCCAATTAAAAATAAATACTGTCTGCCGTTTCACTTAGGGAGTCCTTAAATGTTGAGTCCTCCTAGGTCGTAACCTGGATCCTCAAAGTGGGAACCACCATCCTGAGTTTACCTCATTTGTATGGTCAGCAGGTGAGGGTTATGGTCCGATATTGTTCTGCCGAAGTGCAAAGTAAGGATGAGTGGTGCATGTCATCTTATCTTTGCAGACTTGCAAATCATGCATCGTGGAATATAATAAATAATCTCTATTGTCAGATGTAGCGCTCTCCATGAGTCTATCATCCCCTAGTAAGTCACTCATTCCTTTAGGACCCAGAACATGCTCAGTACTGTAAAATGAGGGAGGAGTAGGGTCTGTCTAGCTCCAGGTCTAATACACTATTGAGGGCTCCCCCAACCACATGGGGTAATGCACTTCCTCTGCTAATTTCTTTGACATTTCCCCAGAGATGTTGCATGGTCAAAATTGGGTGTGTGTTCTGTGTATATATTGTCTAGTAACATTTCTCTTCTGTCTAATCTACCACTCAGAAATCACATTGCACCCTTCTGTGCCTGTGAGGGGTTTAGTAACCGAGGGGCAGATTTACAAGCCCCTTGCGCCACCGGTATGTCTCTTTTTGTGACATACCGGTGGTGCATTTTACTGCTCCATATTTACAATGACAGGAAAAGCCACCCTGCGTGACTTTTCCTATCCTTGTAAATATGGCCCCTTTACACACAGCACTTTGCGTGAAAGGGGCGTTCCATGGGTGTTGCTGTGGGTGTTCCCACGCAACATCCATGGAACCAGACACATTTCCAGATTTACGAGGTATCGTAAATCTGGAAATGCGTGTGAATGCTACGCCACCCTAGGGGTGGCGTAGCGAGGCACAATGAGGAGAAATGTATTCATTTCTCCTCGTTTTATTTTCCTCTTTCTATGAGTGCTGCATTCTGTATGTTTTATTGTCCACCATCACCTTCAATTTAGCAAGGAAGAGCAGTGCGTATTTCATATTCAGGTCTCCGAGTTGGCACTTCACTGCCAAAAATGATGCTCTGTGTTGTGCTGTGTCGGCTGCCATGGAATCTTGAAAGATAATAACATTGATAACCAGGGTTTTCAATAAAAATTAAAAAACATTTTTGGAAAATGAAACATTTTTGTCCTGTAAGCCTTCCATTGTGATCTTAGCAACTAGTTGGGTGAAATCTGCAATGTCAGTAGACATGTGAAGAATTGAGATTTCAAGAGAGCAAAATCCTCATATAGTTCTGTAAACAATTGTAACTGAGATTGGACGGTCACACACTTCAGGTAGGAAATATGAAGTGGATCCCATACTGCAACACCCTGGAGAGAAGCCACTTCCACCGTTTTGGCTCCCACCCAAAGAGGAGTCTCATCCGTTCGTCTGCCCACGCATTGGATTGATTATAGCGCCTCCCTCCAAAGACCAATTTCATGGTGGCAGAAGGACTGATAGAAGTCAGCCCTCGCCGAGTGCAAGAGCGAGTATGAGATGAATTTCCATTTTTCAGGTGGATAAAGATGGATCAGTAGCTAGACTGAAAAAGCTATTCATTGAGCACAAGCAGGTAAGAGGCATGGTAGTAGGAGGATATGTCTGGCAGGCAAAGCTAGATTTATAACATGTAGTCATGGGTATTCACGGGGGACCGCCTTCCCCCAGAAAAAACTTGCAACAGGCTGTTTAGTGAGTCAAAAATCGGTCAGAGGAACATGATGAGGGTAATTTTAGAGAGCATATATGTAAGAAATTGGGTTATCAGTTGAGAGGGTGGAATTCCCACTCAGATAATTAACACAATCCTTGTGAGGGTCGACCACAAAAGCCACTAAATTAATCTGTGCTTAACCCTCTGGTAGATTAGCACAAAAGCAGTCAGGCTTAACTTAGAGGCAATATCTCAAGTATTTATGCATCGCTCAAACAGTGATAATGTGAAAACACAACACAAGAATAATCCCAAATTAATTTATAAAAACAGAGACTTTTAAAATAAATAAAATGACACTGAAATAGTAAAAATGTAATCAGTAGAACTGGAGTTATGAGTTTTTTAATGTTTAGGTAAAACTGCACCAAAAAACACTGGGCACTAACTGTGGGTATCTGGTCACCATGCACAGAGGCAAAGCCAGAAGTTCAGGCTGACCACAATGGAGCGCAGGCCAGGCACAGGACCAAGCTCGACCCGCTGCAAATTGTAAATTTTTGCTGTGAAGAGATATCTACACTGTGTGGCCATGCAAGGCTCTGCATTGCTCGGCATTGGATCCAGTGAAGCTCTCAGCTGCGTTTGGTGCTGATGCCTTCGGGTAGGAGCTGCACAGCTCTGGGAGGAACAGCATCACACTGTGTTGGATCCCATGCAGCTTTCAGACAGGTTCAGCACAGCCTGACTATGCAAGGCTTTGCGTTGCTGGGTTTCAGTTCCAATGAAGCCTCCGGTTCGAAGCTGCTCTGCGGGGTCCTGCATCAATATGCATTGGATCTGATGGAACCTTCAGTTAAGCAGGAAGAAGTACACTCTGACTCCAGTCAAGCCTCCAGGATCTTGTGGGCCCACTTCCACAGTGGCCAGCAGAAGGGACCAGATCATGTCCAGTGGGTCTGGTCAACTGGAAAGCAGGAAGGGTCTCTGGAAGCTTGTTGTGTCCCAGTAGCTCAAACAAGAGGTCAGCCAACTGACCCATGAAGTCACTTTCGGGGGTCCCGGGTTTGAGGCAAGCAGGTCCAGTCTTTCTTATTCAGACAACAGGATGTTACTCCTTCTGAATCTTCCACAAGTCCAGGAGTGTTCTGAGGAGAGGCTCTGAAGGCAGGTGCCACTTGTATCCCCAGTGCCAGCATGTGCATGGGGAATTCCCCCTTTGTCTAACTTTTCTCCCTTCCTGGGCTTGGCTCCAATTGTCTAGGGTAACGAAGGCCAGGCAGGACTATGTGTAAGCTTCATTTGTCAGTGGCAAGGCAGGCAGCCTTTAGAAGTCAGGAAGGGTGTGGGCAAGCCCTGAAGCTACACTTTGAAACTCAGTAAGGCTGAGTACAACTCCACACAACATCCTGCTCAGGAGGCGAACACCCTGCCCCACACCCAAGGCCCTTTTGTCTCAAAAAACACTACAGTAGAGATATTCAAAGGCATATGGGTCTGGACACTTGAAGAAAGGCACATGTGGTTTAGACAGAAAAATATCAACATTCTAAACATGCTATTTTTAGAATTGCAACTTAAATCTGACTTTACCATTAAAGACAATATCACATTTCAATTTGTTTGAGTGGAAACAACATGTTTCTATCTGGTCCAAACTGAAGTAATCACTTATTGCATGTAATAAAATACCCCAGTGTTAGTCTGTTGGAGAGATTACCTTACAACAGTTTAAAAATGACTTTAGCAGTTCTTAACTGGCAGGACATGTAAAATTTACATACACATATCCTACTTTTTAAATACCATGCACCAGGCCCTATGAGAATTTAGGGCTGGCCTTAGGCGTGACTCATAAGTATTAAAAAGAAAGGTTTAGTCCAGGTCAAATGGCAGCTTAAAACTGCACTACAGGCTGCAGTGGCAGGCCTGAAACATGTTTTATAGAGCTAAGTTAGTGAGTGGCACAATGAATGCTGCAGCTCACTAGTAGCAATGTATTTACAGGCCCTGGGAGCATGCTGTACCACGTACTAGGAACATATAAGCAAATTAAGTGTACCAATAAGGTGCAGGCCAATTTTGCCATGTTTCAGGGAGAGAGCATAAGCAGTTTTGCCACTGTTTAGCAGTGGTAAAATACACAGAGTCATAATGGCAACAAAAACGACTTTAGGAAAACAGGGGAGTGAAAGCAAAACGTCTGGGGGAATACCACACCAAGGATGGCAGGTCTAGCAATATAAAAGTTTTGGGGAGGAAGGCCATTTACTTAATAGCAACTTGTTTCAACATAGATAGGGGACATCTGAACCAATTATTCACTATTGGACATGGCCCTCTTTGCAAGGTCACCCCCAAACCTTTTGCCATTTTCTCGCTATTTGTTGCTGAATTCATTTTTGTTGGCCGTAGGACTCTGTGCACTTAACCACTGCTAACCAGTGCTAAAGACCTCGCGCTCTCTCCCCTAATCATGGAAAAAATGGCTTACGCCAGATTAGCCTATTTAATGTATTTACTTATAAGTCCATTGTAGAGTGATATACCTTATACCTTATACCCAGGGCCTGTAAATTAAAGGCTACTAATGAGCTTGCTGCACTTATTGTGCCACACACGCAAATAGCCCCTTAAAACATGTCCCAGGCCTGCCATTGCAGCCTGAACGCAGTTTTAAACTGCCAATTCAACTTGGCAATAGAACTCCCTTGCCAAGCCTTAAACTCCACTTTTATTGCATATGTCACCCCTAAGAAATGCTTAATTTGAACCAGTGATTTTCAGTGCTCGGCACCGGCACTTAATTGCCAGCACCGGTACTTATGACTAGGGGTGAGTGGTATACTCCCCTCCGCCACGGGAGTACACAGAGTTTTGCCATTCAACGCTCCATTTGGAGCACAGAGTTTGGCAAAAAACTCTGCCAACCACCGGCGGAGCAGAGTTTACCGGCACGCTGTGTGTTGAGCCTGAGCCGATGGCAGTCCTTCGAACCCCACTGTTCTGTTATTATGCTGAAGATTTCAGCACATAGGTTCCAATTGGCCTGGGTGTTAGGTACCCACATTGGTCAGAATTCATGGTCAATGTTGATAGGTTATAAGGATGGAAGATAAGGTAAGGGTGGATTGGTATTGGCATTACAGGAAAACCACACTGATTGGTTTCCTGAACCAGCGAGCTCAGATTTTTCCAAAATGTAATTGACCATGTGAATCCGGATGTGGACCTGGTCAGTTAACCAAAGTGCAGCCAGAAGTGAGATGGGGAAAAGAAGTTCTAGTACATGTGAAGGTAACATAAAGCACAGGCTTCTACACCACTTTGTATACCACTGGACTCAGGCGGCCCTCCCCCCTTGCTTGTTAGCAGGGAACAGCAGGAGGTAACTTAAACTCTGCTCCAGGACTGACCGGGGAGCAGGTTCACTGCCCTCTGGTACATGCACTCCCTCAGCTTGTGTGTGAAGTTGAAGAAAAAAATGTACTGCGGCGGCTTGGGTGGGGAAGTGAAACTGGTTATGTCCAGGTGTGGAGGGTGGAAGCGGGAGGAAGGATCTGCTGCAAGGAGCAGAAGTCCAGTTGCCTCGGCTCCGGCACAGGCACACCATCCTTGTCTCCCCTATGAACTTACCGTGCGCAGTCAATCGGACAGCTCCCGGCTCCGATAAGGAACATGGTTACTTTGGAGGCACACCTCAGCTCGCCCTCTCTTGGAAACATGTGCGCTATAGCTGTGTACCCCCGTGCACCGGTGACTGCAAACGCAGCCTGGCCGGGGGACAGGTCATCAAGATCGGTCTGGTGGGGGCCGGTGGCATGGGCAAAACAGATGAGTCCCTTTAGTTGCTGCATTGTGTGTAGTTATTGTACTACATTGTGCACATGTCCACTCTGAAATCAAATATATGTAGAAGGCCCAGTATTTATGAAAAAATACTTTTAGAAATATTAGCTTATGTACTTTCTGTGGAGTGAAACTTTGCGAGCTCCGCCCAGGCCTAGTTATGACAGTCTGCCTCATGGTGGCGCTGTTTGTCTGAATTAAAGATGAGCACACATCAGTTATTTATGAATCAAATAAACATTTAAAAGGACTAATACTTGCTGCCCAAACCCTTCTTATAGCTTTGGGGGCCTGGAATAGTCTGAATTGCCATGCTTGTAGGAGTGCGATGGTTAGTAGTTGTGTTGGTACTCTCACTGGCATGGCTAGCAGGGGTAATGGGTGGTGGAAGCTTCAGTGGCCTCCTCAGCAGGGCCCTGACACTTCTTTTTTATTACAAATTAAGCACTGCCCCTAAGGTAGGCCCTAGGTAGTGCACAGGGCATTTCCTGTTAGTAAAAAACTCTTATATTCATTTTTCAGTGTTGTGAGGCTTATCTCTCTCATAGGATAACATTGGGCTGCCTTATTACATTTAATAAGTGCTAACCTTTGATTGGGGACAGAAAAGCAATTCATGCTTGGTATCTATTTGGTGTCTGCAGCCTCTTCTGGGTGACATGATTTGGTGTAGTTGGCGGTTAGGACTTTGTGAATTTAGGTATGCCTGAATGGGCCAACTGTTGGCAGGATGTGAATAGGCTGTGCTCTGCCTTCACACAAAGGGCTTGTCATCACTGCATTGTCTCTGCAGTCAGCTTGGAGCAAGGGCAGAGAAGTCAGGAAATTGTAAGCATTTCAAAGAGAACCCTCTAGAAATTTCTCCTTCTTCAAAGAAGGCACCAGAAATAAAAATAGGGCCCTCAGACCCACTCTTCACTTCACTTTCTGGACCTGCAGCAAAAGGACTCTAAGAGGACTGCCTGCTGCTGTGGCCTGCTGTGTACTCCACAAGACTGTTTTGCAGCACCTGGAAGGACTGCTTTGCTGCATGGATCCTGCCTTGAACCCTCAGAGATATGCCCTGCTGCTTGAGCCCTGCTTCCTCACCTGAGTCCAGGACTACCAGAGTGTCTCCTGGGGCTAGTTTGCTGGTTTACTGTTTGGAGCCACAGGGATATAGCAGGCTCCTATCATCTTGAACCTGCACTTAGATTAGCTGATGTGGCAGTTTGGAAGTATGGATACTAGTCAAGTATTTGAAACCCTTGCTCTCAGTTTTAAAGTCTGGCTCCCAAAGCATATCACACAGTGGTCCATGAACTGCGAAGAGAGTGGAATTGGACCTATTGACACAGAGACGTGAATTGATTAAGGAGAAGCATTAAACGCAGGCCTGAAAATAAAAGCCCGGTGAGGTAAGGAAGCATATAGTCCACATACAGAAACACCAGGTCCTCAATCACGTCATACCACTTAAAGCCAGAGATCTCATCATCTGATCTTAGGACTTGGCCGAATGGCTCTTTAGCAAGAGTAAAAATCAACAGGGATTTCAGACATCCTTGCCTGGTGCCTCACTCAATGGTAAAGGGACAAGTGAAAATACCTTTAAAGGGAACTCTCGCTGTTGGATGACTACACAGGGACTGGGCACAATTGTAGCCCTCACCCCATCCATTCTAGCACTGCGAATAAGAAACTCCAAAAGCTTTCTCAAAGTCAACTACAAGGAGTACCAGTGGCTCTTTTAGGCTCATGTATAATGCAATGGCATTTTAAAGGCAGCGGATAATATGACAGGTGGTCAGAGTGGGCATGAAATCACTTTGGTCTGAAGAATCAATGACTGATTATTTTTAAGAAGACGTTTTGCTAATATTTTTGTGAGAATCTTGGCCACTACATTGATAAGGAATTAGCCCTGTATGAGGCACATTAGGCTGATTGCTAGTACAGCTTCAACAGAACTATGATTACTGCTTCTCTCAAATTATGGGGCAGGATTCAGCCTTTTAATGCAGCAGCAAATTTATCCCATAGATACAGTGCTGCTTTAGGTTCAGACCCTTTGACACCACTGGTACAAGGCATTTTTACTGGGCACCAATGATATGAGAGCACTAAGCTGCTCTGTAGTTATTTTGGAGTTCATCAGGTCTGTGTCTTTCATGATCAGGGAAAGGAGCTGCATGTTGTTTAGGAGGAAAGCTAGTTTGATTAGTGTCAGAGCCTCTTGTCTTGTGTAGAAGGAGGCAAACGTGTATGCCACTTCATGTCTATCCACACGAAAGGCTCTAGCTAGGGAGTGATTTTCACTCAAAATGCCTGAATGACTTCTCTCTTTGACCTAACCTTTGAGGAGTGTCCCGCTTTGTCTCCAAAGAAATATATATTGTTATACGGTTCCCACTAGAAAAGGTACTGCATATTAGGATGACAGAACTTCAGAATGCAGGGACTGAGTCCATCTACACGATCAGAAACTGTCGGCCCAATTCCTAGCTAGCTCACAGTGCCTCACCTGAACCCCTAACCTTCCTGGGGTGGCAGGTGATTTTGGCTACCTCGAACATGACACTCTGATCCCCAAAGGAATCATGGAAACTGATCATTTGCCTTTCGTTGTTTACTTGAGCATGCCCATGGTAAACATAAGGAAAGATACGAATACAATTTTCAATACACTTATTGAAACAATTGTAATCTTGCATAGAAAGAAAGAGTTGTGATTATTAGGTAGATAAAACAAAGCAAGGTAACCAGCATGATGAAAATGTGAAAAGAATGAACAGTCAACCATGGCAGTCTGATTTCTATATATATCTACCTATCACTACCCCGACTTAAAGAGCAGTAGGCGTACCCTCTGCTCGAATTCTTCGGTCATCCTGAGCCCCCATACCTGGATAACTGGACCAGGGAATCCGCCTGAAGTGGATTGGGAATCCCTTCCTGCAGGATGGAGGAGCTGCATGTCGAACACAGCATTCATTCCAGGACAGTCATGATGGGAGTGCTCCTCTCTGACTTCTCAAGACCAGTGTGTCATTTATATAATAAAAGCCACTGTGTTAGAGGTACAGCTCTGTTGCAATGATATGTCTAGATGTTAGAAGCTGTCTCCAAACAGGCAACACAAGCTCTAGGATATCTTGCTCTTTGTTCCTAACCTTGAACGAAGTGTAAGGATTATATAGCAGGAAATGTTTTCTAAAAACAAGCAGCATGTACAGCATCTTCTCAGAATAATATTGTGCAAGCAAAATATGTAACAGCTAAACAAAACCTGCTAAAACATGTAAAATGTAAAAATAAAATGGAGAACCAAAGTGGGCCCAAGAAGACCACAGTACAATATATGCAACTCAGATATTCCATCTACCTACTTTTGGCTACATCTGCTAGATATTGTTTTAGAGAGGTACTGTGCTCCTCCAATCGCATTTTCTGGTCCATGGTCCACCTCCAAGGGAGCTCAAATTCAAGGAGGTGAGCATTGAATCATTTGCTTCTCTCTTTTTATGTTTAAGGGAGGAAATGAAGGCAGTTTCCCTGCCACCGATGACTGTCGTAAAGGCCCCTCATAGGAGGACTTGTTCTCAACCGAGCCTGCATTGTCTTGAAAATACAGGTCTGTTTCTGAGAGGTAAGTTGCTAGGGTGTCATCTGTTGACCATCACTAGGCATTAGTAGCTCCACATAGAGTCACTCTGGTGTTCCAACTACCAAGTGACAGTGTCACAGGGGATTGATCAAAGATTACCCAGAGGAGGAAATCTACCTGAGTTACAAAGTAGGAATCAGAGTAAAGCATGAAAACATATACTAATCTAGAGAATGATTTGTGTGTGAATGATAAGAAAGTATATGCTCCAGAAGTGGGTTAAAGCATATGCCATACATCTTGAAGCCCTAGTGAATTGCCAGAATGTTTCAGTGGTTTGTGTCCTGGATGGGATACAGAGTTGGGAGCAAATTTTCTGAGGTCCCAGTTCATAACCCCATTGAAGTTGAATGCCACTATTGCAGTTCGAGTGGGGACCTCAAGCATCACTTGACTTAGGGTTGCTAGGACTGAGTCAGGGAGTGGGACATAGTCATTACAGCATGTGATGCGATGTCCCTCAATAGAGCCTGAAAACACAAGGTATCTGTCTTGCTTAGTATACAAAATATTAAAAGAAGCAATGATATGCTCCTAAACCCCCTTGTGAAGCTTGGGAGCACAGCATTTGTGTAGACTATCTTTGCAGAAGGGGGACCTTGGTAGCAGCCATGTTTGCTTCTTCAAAATCTGCACTTCTTTTAATTTTATCATTCAGGATGTCTCTGTTCCAAGAAAGGATAAACACGCCAGGCACTCCCTCTCCATTAATTGTGTGAGCCATTTATGTGTTGGTATGTCATTGGACCTGGAGACATCCAGTATCCACTGGTGTCAGGCCATTCCAGAAAAGATATTTGCCTGACAATACGAAGAACTGAACTATTCATAGCAACCCCCATGACTGTCCCCTGGCCGTAGTCCATGCTTCAAATCAGAAGCATCTGTCGCCCTCCCTCAACTGTTGCTCCAGATCTCCTTTGAGAGGAATACAGCGAAAGTAAACTCAATGTCAAGCTTGCGGTGAGACCATGCAGAGACCACATGCACCCACCCCACAGCTCCCCTGCGTCTGACTCGTAATACAGAATGCCCGCATGAGAAAGGAGGTTGAAGTGCGGGGGAAAAGGCCAGGTAGTAGATAAAGAGCTTCTTATATATTCAAGAGGGATACCACCGGAACAACAGGACACAAATGTAGAAACGGAAATTATGAGTAACTTGGGTGCAGTAGCAAGGGAAGGAAATCACACTTCTCTGTATGATGAATACTGTAAATAGAGAGAGAGAAAGAGAATGTATCATGCAATCTAAATGATCACCCAGGAGCACACATACTTCATCAAACAAGCGCGAAAGAAGAAACATAGACAAGGCAAATAATATTAACCTTCAGCATGGGAGATGGTTCAAGCATATCCTTGTAAATTCAGTTCAAGTCACTGAACTACTTTTTCTGTACCCATTCCATGTAAAATGCCTGGATCCTTCAAATGATATATGTAGGTAGTGCACAGCCTCTGTACAGTGATTCTGATAACCATTAAAAATACCAGAAGAAAGCAAATTAACTCGTTAGTGCTCCTGCACAGTCAGACACAAAAATAACTACTAGCGCTCCTGCGCGGTCTCAAACAAACAACTGTTAGCGCTCCTGTGCTGTCAGATACCAAATAACTACTAGCGCTCCTGCGCGGCCTCAAACAAATAACTGTTACCGCTTCTGCGCTGTCGGATACTAACCACTGTTTAGCGCTCCTGCGCGGTTATGTACAAACAAAATTTAGCACTCCTGCGCTGTCACATACTAACAAGTGTTTGTGCTCCTGCACGGTTAGGCATGAACAACTATTAGCGCTCCTGCGCTATCAAATACCAACAACTTTTTACACTCCTGGGGGGTTAGGCAAGAACACCCATTAGTGCTCCTGCGCTATCACATATCAACAACTGTTTGTGCTCCTGCACGGTTATGCACAAATAACCGTTAGCGCTCTGGCGCGCTCCAGCGCAAATGCAAAGTAGGTGGCAAGATATACCACCAGACAGTGAACAGTACTCATGGGTCAGCGAGTTCTCCTTATACACAGAGGAACGAAGGTAGCCAGCAGGACTTCAAGAATTCAAACGCAAGATGAAGCAACATCGAGTTGCGTGACCCGGGTTCATACACCAGGTGATCCGGAAGTGCAACCCAACCTACTGTGTCTCCGCGTAAACCGGATGTTGATTGTCTGTAGTGTCGGTTTCTGCAAGGAATTGATATGCGCTGCAAATCTAGTGTAGGTAAGGATACAACCAGGATATGTTTAACACCCGGCTTCTTTCACGCCACACTCTCCCCGCTACGTGTTGGTGTCAGAAGCCTGGAAACGGAACAGAAGGAAACCCGGGGGGCCGGATTCATGACACGCCAACGCCCCACTGCAAGGCCACCAAACTTTAGTCAGACCACATGCCGGATTACGAGTTAATTCTATGCGAACAGTCCTGCTGTAGCGGTCCCATGGCAGTGCCTTTCTAAGGCTCAAAGGAGAGCCATAGAAAGGCAGCACAGTGGAAGCGTCGCAGCACGTTCCTGCACAGGGAGAAATGCACCATGTTGTGCAGTTCTTACTGTGCAGGAACTGGGGGTGCAAATATGCAGGGGGGCACAACAGGTACCCCTCCTGCATGCGCCCCCCTGCACAAAGGCAACAGGGGGCCTTGTAAGGGCCCCCTGAGCTGGCTCACCCCTACCCTTTAAATGGTGGGCTCACAGCATTGTCCTGCACATCTAACCTGGGCTTCTATTGGAATTCCATAACGCATATTAGCAAGCCCATTATCGCCGTTTTAGCGGCAGTTTACTGCCGCTAAAACGGCGATAATTTTAACGTGGGTCTTGCTAATATGCCCCTATATCCTTTGGTGATGGATTCACAGCCAACAGGAGAAGGGCTATTACCTGTGTTGTACAGGAACCAAACTAAGTACTGATTGTCTTTGTTTGCCACCAGCAAAAAAGAAAAAGGATTCTGCACGTGTACCCTGGGGAAAGGGGAATCTGCACTCAAGCCTATATAGAATGCCATCAAGAACTCTGCTAACTTAGGGGTGGGGTGGGTTAGGGCAAGTATCTGCAGCCACCCTGATTCGTGAGAAACTGGACAATATGGAGTGTCTGATATCAAAGTTTATAGATTCTGTCATTGCGCGGTTGAAAGTCATTGAAGAAAGTATTGTGGGACTTAATAGAAATACAAACTTTGATAAGGTGGGTTCAAGCCCTCCGTCATTTAACAAATCTGGCATTGATGTCCAGATATTAAGACCAACACAAACAGAGAGTCAAGAGCAACTCACCAACAACATAGCTCATTGGTTAAAGGGGAGAACAGGTGATAGTTACACAGTACATGATCAGATCTATATGGATCAGCAGGTGCTTTCGGTTGGGGGCAGATGGTTGTGTTGTAATTAATTTTAAGTATCATGGTGTTGTATGCCATTTTTTTTTTTACAGACTTTATTCAATTTTTCTATGTTATAGAGTGTTTGAGGCGGTGCCCCTTGATTACTGTTTTAGACCCAGATTTGTTTCTCTTGACATTTCTGCTGATATCTGTGGTTTTCCAAGTCAGGGGCCCTCATCAATGTCCTATTCAGTCCCAGTCACGTATAGCTATGCTGTGTTGGCACAGGACAATTGTATCAATTGACTTATATGTAAAAATTAATCAGGAAATTTCTCTACACCCAATTGTGAACAGTCTTCCATGGGCCCGATGTACATCAGCTTATGTTCTCTAAAGTGTCTTCTGAACGATATGAATCTATTAATATGGGCTACTGTATATTACCCACACCTAGTATTAATTCTTCTCCGTCATCTTGGCCTTCAGTTGCACATAATTTTGCCTCGTGGAATGTGGCTGGTCTGGGGGCCAAGCGGAATAATCCTAATTGGTTGGGTCTTTGGGGAAATTTCGATATAATATGTTACCAGGAAACCTGGGCTACTGCCCCTTTACAGTTTAATGGTTTAACCTCCTATTTTACCCCTGCAATTCCCACTAATTCAGACGGAGACGCGAGGGCAGCTTACCCTAGTTTGCTCTGCTTCCCAGGTTGTATTGTTTATCCCATTTAGCCTCACTATATTTTCAACTACTCTGCCTCGAATGTAGATCAAGGACATTTTATGTTAATTCATTCTTATAATAATAATGTTGATTCTAATAATATTGATATTATTAACTCCTTGAGTAGAGTATTACTGATACTTGCAATGGCCCATTATCAACAGTTTGGATGGGTGATTTTAATATTTGTTACTGTCATCATTCGAGTAGTAAATCATGTAGGGCCACATGTATTAACATTAGGAATAGCGATTACCTAATTGCGATTTTCTGCGAAACCCAATTAGGTAATCGCTATTCCTAATGTATGAAACTTCAAGAGTTCCTAGGGGGTCGCAAATTAACTTACCTCATTAATATTAATGAGGTAGGTCGCAATTTACGACCCCCTAGGAATCACTAAAGTCACGGGGATGGTGGCCTGCTAGGGTCAGCAGACCACCATGTCCGTGATTGCTTTTCAATAAAGAAATCTTTTTTTTTTAAATGTAGCCTCTTTTCCTTAAAGGAAAACGGGTTGCATTTAAAAAAAAAAAAAAAAAAGTTTTCTTTTAGTTTTTTATGAGCAGGCAGTGGTCCTTGAGACCCCTGCCTGCTCTTAAAAAACGTTTTTCGCCATCATTCCCATAGGGGAAGTGGTCCCTTGGGGACCCCTTCCCATTTGTGAATGGGTTGCCACCAACTTGAAGTTGGTGGTAAAATGCAAATGTTTTGCAACTGCATTCACGGTCACAAATCATTCATACATATTGCTGCAATTCGGTATTTGGACGAGACGCCCTAAATGTGACCCTTCCAAATATCGAATCGCAAACCCATTTTGCGATTCGGTAACAGAGAACCGCAATGCAAAGTAGGGTTTCATACATAGGAAAAACCTCTTTTGCATTCGCAAACGGGCCGATTCTGCAAATCAGCCTGTTTGCGAATGCAAACTAGGTTCATACATGTGGCCTGTAGAGTATAAGATACTTCAGGCGAGCCACATACCCATTTCCAGCATACTGCCTATGGTGAAGCCCTAAATTTCTTATTGACTACATATCTTTTGCAGTTTGCCTTGGACTCCATTTTAAACCCTCCAGCTTTCAAGCCAACTTTTACCTGTAGAGGCAATTTTAGTTTTATTGATTTTATATTATTTTCATGTGAATTGTATGGGTGCTTTTCTGATTACGCAATACTTGATAATATGTTGAATGATCACAACTTATTAACTATTTCTTTTTGTGGATACACGATGATCACATAACTCAGGGGTATATTCACAAGAACGTGCAATAACTACCGCAAGAGTAGCGTAACGCAACTTTCAATATCGCAGCCTATCGCGGGAAAATAACCCCGTGTCAACGTGGAATTCACAACAAGGCGGTAGCAAGCTACAGTCTGCCGAAACCGCGGACAATGTCCGCGATACAACCACCACGATGGAGATAAAAACACAAACCACAACACCAAAAAACACGCGATGGGCCAAAGCGCGATGAGGAAATCAGCGACAAGCAGCGCCAGGCCTGCAACACACACCTGGCAGGCGTCAAAAATCTAAAAAAAGGGGGGAGTCACCCCAATGTCTAGCAAAGGGACGGGGTACCAATACGACAAAGACACAAGTGTCCCTATATTCTAAAACGAGGACAGATGCCTCACCCTGGACCAAGTGTCTATTTCGATGTATGCCTATATATTCTTGATAAAACTAATCATCTAACAAGGACAATTGTCTAGCTGAAAAACAATAATCCATCTGTATACAAATAAGATATAAAATATATCGCACAAGAATTTCTTAACTGGAAAACACAATATGATAAAAGTTATTTTTTATTAAAAAACCTGATCATAGACTCATACAATAAAAACCATTCACATTCCTCCCACTATAGGTTACAATCTAATTTTATTGAGTGGCTCCAGCGATGCCAGCCATGAGCTGGCACACATGCGGAGGCTCATGGAGGACATGGTGCGGATGGAGGCGGAAAGGATGGCAGCCACCGCTGCACACCATCGAAATGTAGCAGGGATCTACCATGCCCTGCAGTACTTCATCATGGCATTGCTGCCACAAGGCGTGTCGCTGATGAATGCAGCTGCCCCCACACCATCCACATCTCTGCCCCCTGGTGTGTCAGTGCCTCCCAGTGTGGCAGGTGTATCCACTCAGGCCCCTGATGTGTCAGTGGCACACAGTGCCGCAGCCGGTACTGCAACACCCACAGGTGGGGCAGAGCACACATCCGAGGATGAGGACGTGGATGGGTTGGCTCTCAGAAGGAGGCACTAGCATACATTTCCGCCACCTGGCCTGTTTCTGCTTGGTCCCGCACATGGCCTCATGACCTTCCACTGACCCCCGATACACTCCGATGCACTCACCTTGGACAGCGACATGGACTGCCACATCCTGTTTGACGACCAATGACACAGCGACCAGACTGCGGACTGTACCCTTCCTCTTCCGCAGTACATGTCAGCCCCGGATGGACTCTGGCTGGCCCTCCACGTGCCCATATTGTGTAGTGTTCTCGGCATTGCCCTGTACCGCTCCAGCTGCATAACTGCACTGGATGTGCAATAAACATCCAGTGACGCACTGCTGTGTCATGTCTTTCATCATTCATGTGAATGTGTGGATGAATGTAGAGACAGTGACTTCCTTGCGTCAATGATGTTCATCCTGTGGGATGCCAGTCAGAGGGTGCTACATTGCATTTTGTGTACCGGGTCCCGTGAACACTACAACAGGGACACACGCATCAGTCACTTCCTTGTCCGGACATGGACTGAACCATGCCCAGAGCCCACGAGTTATTTTTGCAAGCCCTGCGCTGGTCCGGCGTACAGCAGGCCAGACCACTCCGCTAACGCTCCGAGGGTGGGCCCTCATTGCTACCCGTCGCAGGCATACTCGCTGGTGGTGTGCAGGTCACTGGTCTAGTTGTCACAGCCACTCCCTGAGGGCAGGTTTGCATGCACACCACACCCATCCGGCACAGGCGTCAGAGGCCATGTGACTCCGCCAACATAAGGGGCCGAGGACGTCACATTCCACTCTGCCGGTGGTGACTGGATGACGGACGCTCCACGGTTCTCAATCATTAAGGGCCCATGAGTTTTTGCGCACAGGGTTAGTGGCACACGAGGCCTTGTGGACGGCACGGGCCTACCACCACGTGGCGCAGACTGGGGTTGCACAGGGTTAATGGCACACGAGGCCTTGTGGATGGCACGGGCCTACCACCACGTGGCGTCGCTTCCGGAATCCCAGAGTTGGTGGCACCCATTGGGCTGAGCTGGTGTGCAGCCTGCGATGGTGCCGGGTGCACTGGTATGTCCTATGCCATGGAGTAATCAAGACCCAGCACCAAACGTGAGACCTGGTGGTCTGCGGAGCGGGGCTGCATTATGTGGAGGGTGCCATGTCCGCGGGCTTGTGGCTTGTGGCTTGCAGCGGCACGTGGTGGGACTTCCTGTCTACGCGCCGGTGGCGGAAGGTGAGCATTGAGGCCTGGGTGTGCATGGGTGGGCATGCTCCAATGGGCGGCGGGAGGGGTTGGGGTGCCTCTGCCTGGGTGTTCATGGGCGGGCAGGCGATGTTGTCTTGTGCAAGTGTGTACTGTGCCAGTCATGTATCTGGACTCTGTTTCAGCTGAAGGCTCTGACTCAGATGTGTGACCTGGTGTCCTGCTATACATACCGGCACGTGGTTGGAGACACACCGGTGGCAGCAGGTGAGCAGTGTGGGCTGGGTGCGCAGGGGCGGCACTCTCTCTCTCTCTCCCTCTCTTCCTCTCTCTCTCCTCTCTCTCTCTCTCTCTCTCTCTCCCTCTCTCTCTCCCTCTCTTCCTCTCTCTCTCTCTCTCCCTCTCTCTCCTCTCTCTCTCTCTCTCTCTCTTCCTCTCTCTCTCCTTCTCGCTCTCTCTCTGTCCTCTGATGTGCGCAGGACACACCTTCTCATCATGTTTTTTGTCTTACAGGCTGTGACCTACGTATTGTCCCGAGGGGAGCGGCCATGTGTCTTCATTTCATTTCGGTGTTCATTTTAATAAAGTTTCATTTGTTGCTTCGAAAGTGAATGTGTGCTGCTCATTTCTGTGACGACACATGCATGTCACCAGTTGTGATTGTGTGACTTCAAGCGGAATATTTTGTACATGTTTAGGTGTGGCTGATGTGGCATGTCTTTGGTCGGGGGGATGCCAGGGAGGGGTGGTCCTGGGGGTGGTGGCAGTGGGTGTTGTGGCCCTCTTGGGTGTCCGGGCCGCATAATGGGTGGCTCCATGGCATCTGTTGCCCTTCCGATGTAGCCCTGGGCTGTGCTCCCTTTTGGTTTGCAGGCTGCCGTCCGACTTTACACCAGGTCAGAGCAGGTGTAGAGTTCCTGGTGCTAACGCGCCTTATCGCCTGTTTTGTGTTTTTATCGCCGATGTGGCTGGTCGTTGAGAATGTTGAGGTGTGATGTTGTCGCGCCTTTTGGCACGGGAACGCCCACTCTGCATCTCATTAGCGATAGTTGCGCGGGTCCTCTGTGGCGATGTTTTTTGCGGCTGCTATCGTGGCTAAACTGGTGCTGTGGACTGTTTACACCAGCTTGTGAATGGGGAGGTATATTTATCATGACTTTGGCTGCGATAAAGTGCCGTTAATTCGGCGATAGCTCCTTGTGAATATGCCCCTCAGTGCCTATTCACTCTCTTTGGTGACTGAGGGGAATAAAGGAATTTTGATGGTGTGGGAAGGTGTTCATAAGTTAGGACTGCTTGCTGAATTGACGTCAAGAAAGCAAAGTGAGCTCCTTGTCGGCTTGGATGATGAAGCGGAGTCCAAGGTTATTGCCAGTTCCTATGGTAGATTGTTTGGGTCGATTCGGGAGCTTTTGACAGTGCCCTCATGTTGTGACAGGAATAAACAAACTAGGTGTCTTGACTCGCTGTGTTTCAAGACACATGAATACCTGCTCAACGCCCTCAAAGCAGTTCCAAGGAGTAATGATGATGTGCGTCTTTGTACGAAATATAAAAGGGCTCCAGAAAAGAGAAATATAGCAATCAGAACAGGTACTGTTATGTTTCATAGGGTATCGCAATATAGGCCCGAGTATTCTCCTAACCTTTCACCTACATTTACCATACCATTACACTACATAACGGGTTTTGGTATTGACCTTTTACCTAGTTAAGTGCTGCATAAAATGTTGTGTGGTTTTCCATGAAAACTAGCCTCATTAAATATGTGTTCATAAATCAGCAATATTGTGGGGAAAGGAACTATAAACCTAAATGAAAACATAACAAATGTAAAGTGTCCCAAACTTATCTCCGCATGTGGGTGTCTTAGTGCTAATACATTAATTGGGGTGAGTAGGTGGGTGTAGCATCCGTGATGAGTGAAGGGTATCTTCTTTTATCTACCAAGGCAATCATTTAGGGCTTGGTCTGTGGCACTCTGGTTACAGGATGCTTCCACCTTTCTAGGGTTGCTGATTGCTTTGATTATTTGTTGCCCCAACTCTTACGTAATATCAGGTGCTCTGACCAGCACTTCTGTGGTTCCCTCTTCATCCAAATCATCGTTTTCTAGCATTAGGCTTTCCCAGGACCACACTAGTTCCCTCCACTGCTCCGCTATGGGCCGCCTGTGCACTCCCCTAGCTTCTTCCCTGGAGAGTGCCCTCCCCTCCGCTTCAGTTCAGCTCGTGATGTCCCGTTTCGAAGTCTCTACCTGTGGTCCTTTTCTGGCCTTCCAGGACATTGCCACCCGTCTTTTGGCCAAAGGCATGGCTAGGTCTATGCATTTGTTCCCAACTTTCCGTTTCGGTGGGCGGGGAAATAGGCCCAGTAGGCACACCTCCACCGAGATCTACAGTGCTCTCCCCAGGGTCGCCCCGTCAGGTTCACTACTTCAGCCCAGAAGGGAATCAGTATAGGACAATTCCAGACCATGTGGATAAAGTCTACATCTTGTTGGTCGGACCTCGGGCACTCCCGCATCTCCCCTCCATATATTATTCGGAGCCTGTGTGGGGTCAAATCGGTCATGTGTATGTAATTGAACTGAATATACTTCAGTCGCGTATTGTATTGCGGGATATTGATTTAGGGGAAGCCAGGACTCTTTCCCATTCTCAATCTGTGAGCTGCCTATTTAAGGCAGTCTCTGGTTTTAGGCAATGTTACCAATGATGTCTCTACCAGGGCAATGTAGAACCACTTCACCTGGTGCTTAGCGTCTTCCAAGGAAAGCAATGCATACAATAAGGGGTGTGTCCGGTTCCTCCTTGCCTCCACCCCATAGATCTCTGAATGTGCGGACCAAAGCTTCGTACTTCAAAAACTGACCCACTGGTAACCCATATTGTTCCACTAGCTCCCCAAAGGGAATCAATGTCTTTTCTTGATAACAATCTCCCAATGCCTTTAAGCCCGCCTCTGATGTGGAGTTCCATGTGGGAGGCCTACCAAGGGGAGACGTGGTGTATAATTGGGGGCCTCAGTCATCCCGGACATACTCCTCTTCCAGCATTGTAGCGCTGTGTATTGTAGTATTGATCTATAAGGGGTCACTACCTTATGGGCCAGAATCTTAGCCAGTAGGAGTGCGGTATAACCGCCTGACACGCCCAGGAATGTACCCTCTACGTTAGCACCTTCCAACCACTGCGCTAACCATTGTATTTGGGAGGATAGGTAATAGAATTCGAAGTGGGGTACCCCCAAACCTCCCTTCCGCATCGGGTGACGCAGTAATGCCAGCGAGATTCTCCTACGGCCCTCTCCCCAAATCAAGTCCCATACTAACGAGTCCAGGGGGGTGAACCAGCTTCTGGGTAAAACCAGCGGGAGGTTCACAAAATAATACAGTAATCTGGGCAACATGACCATTTTGGTCAGTGATATATGCGCCATTTCAGGTAGCTTCAGTGAACTCCAAAATATTACACAGGATTTGAGCGATCGGAGCTCTCTATCCAGGTTGCCCTCACACATATCGGCCAAGGAGTGATAAATATGTATACCCAGGTGCTTGAATGTGTCCTGGGCCCAATTAAGATCCTCCGGAAGCGTCCGGGGTCTCGCTAGCGGGCCCTGCACCAGGCAGAGGTAGGTCTTGGTCTTATTACCTCTAAGTCCTGACATGGTGGCAAATCTGCTCAAGAGGCGCAGAGCCACCGTCGATCCAGCCACCGCCTCCTGTAGATAAACCAAAAGATCGTCAACGTATAGGGAAATAATGTGTTGCTGCCTATCAAGGGTCAACCCCATCCCAGTCCCCCCCGGCGGAACAGAGCCGCAAGCGGCTCCATTGCCAGAGCAAATAACACCAGCGGCAGTGGGCACCCCTGTCACGTGCCGCAGAAGATCCCATACTGGGGTGAAACTGTCCCGCCCATTTTGACTGTTGCTGTTGGGTGGACATACAATAGTTTAACCCATTTAATCCAACCCTCTCCCAGACCCATTCTCTCCATGCATTCAAATAAGTAGTGCCAGCAAACTGTATCGAAAGCCTTTTCAAGGTCTATCAATAGGATTGTGGCTTGCTCGTATGTTTTTGCTTCAGGGTGGTATAATATTGAATACAGTCTCCTCAGGTTATATGAGGTGCTTTGTGAAGGGATGAACCACTTTTGGTCTGTGTGGATTAATGTGTGCATGTACGGGAGCAGTCTCAGTGCCAGCACTTTGCTTAAGAGTTTGAAATCCATATTGAGCATAGATAATGGTCTATAGTCTTCTACCCGGGTCCCTGACCTAGGGAGCGGGATCACTATGGCGCTTTGCGTGGAGTCTGGGAGCCGTCCCAGCCTTAGCGATGTAGCATACAGAGTCTCCAGGCAGGGCGCCAGTTTAAATGCAAAAGCGGTATCAAATTTGGCAGGAAGACCATCTGATCCTGGTGTTTTCCCTGTGGCCATTGAGGCTATGGCTTGCCATATCTCCGGCAGTGTCACCTACCCTCCCAATAATTCCTGGTCCTGTCTGTTTAAACTGACCAGCTGTAGGAGTACCAAGAATTCCCTAACTGAGTCCTGGGAGACTGGAGGTGGGGCAGCATATAGGGTTTCGTAATATTCCTGGAAACGGGAGTTGACCTCTTCTGGCTCATGTATAATCATACCACCAGTGTTGCATATATGCGTTATTTGGAAACCTCATGATTCCGGTTTAATCAGCCGTGCTAGCAAGCAACCTGATTTGCCTTCTTCATCATGCACTCTTGCCAGGTAACCTTTATAGTCAAACCTACGTAAGCGCTCCAGCGCTTCATTGTATAGGGATCTGGCGTCTAAAAGAGCCACTGCCGCTGTCGCATCAGTTCCCTGAATGTTGTCAAATGCACGCAGGTGATTCTCAAGATCATCCAGCTCCCTGCACAGTGTTCTCTGCACCCCAACTGACTGGCTCAAATAGTGTCCCCGGACCACCACTTTAAAAGCTTCCTATTCCACTAATTCCGTCGAGGCAGAGTGTGTATTTGAAGTAAAGTAAGTATCAATGGAGGAGTCTAGCCACTCCTTAAAGGGGCCGTTTTCCAGCATCTCGGGTCTGAACCTCCACAGAGGGATCGGGGGTCTAAGTCCTGAGGGTCGGTGGAATAGTAGCAACGGGCTATGGTCCGAGCAGGAGTGTCCCAAGTATTCAGTGTGTGTGATAGTCTCGTTGATGTCTGCGGAACAGAGAAATGCATCTAGTCTAGTATGTACCTGATGTATGCGGGAAAAGAAGGAGTATTCCCTATCCATGGCATGCTGTACCCTGCAGGTGCAACTAAGTGAATGCTCCACTCCTGGAAACCCACTGATGTGCGGTGTGGCTGTGTTCCAGGGAGGGGGGTGTGAGCGATCTAGTGCTACGTCCGTCACACAGTTAAAGTCTCCCCCTATTATTGCGGCTCCCGGCATCTGGTCAGCTAATTGGGCTGAAAGCCCCTGCAGGAAAGCCAGCTGGTCATGATTTGGGGCATAGATGCTGCCAATGGTAATGTCTCTGCCGCACAGCTTCCCAGTAAGCAGTACATACCTCCCTTCCTTGTCGATCTTAGTGCTAATAACGTCTAAGGGAACCCCTGGCCGCACCCACACCTGGACACCTCTAGCGAAAGCCGAAAAACTTGTGGCGTAGATCTGCCCTCTCCACCTTCTATGCAATTTCTTAATTTAGCTCTGTACTTGGTGTGTTTCTTGGAGCAAGGCAATCTCTGTCCCCCTTCTCCTCAGGTAACTATACACAGTGTGTCTCTTGCTCATTGACCCCAGCCCCCTTACGTTCCACGTCAGGAATCTAATAATACCTGGTGTGGCTGCCATGGTCAGTGATGGTATGAAATTGCACAACGCTCCTCAGCACCCACCAGACATCCCCCGTGACTCGATGACAACCCCTGTTCAGTGGAAAAAACAACTGCACATAAAAACACAACTTCCCATAACTCACAACTCCCTTATCCCAGAACGGCTCGACAATGGTCGGCTGCCCAAACCTTACCCAAGTCACTAACCACCAATGTAGGGCAGGGACCATCCTGGCACCCGCCCATCGGGGGGGTTGCAGCCAGCAGAACAAAGTTAACAAAGTTAACAATGCACCCTGTTGCATCAGCCCAAGACACATAGCCTGAGTCGGGACAGCTTCCCTTTAGGGTACCTTTTGGGTATATATACACCATATCTTTGCCAAGGCAGGCAGAGAAAGACTTCCATGCTGACACTCCAGCTCACAGTGGTCTGACATCCCTCGCAGGGTGTCCATCTCGAGACCAAGACGGGGTACCACAGTCTCTCACTTCAAGTAATGGAGTTGGCTTCAGCCTAGGGGGATTCTTGGCTCTACACCTACATACATGCTAGGTACACTTAGATACATCTAGTTAGGGTTGATTTGTAGGAGTATGCACTATTATTGTCATGTATTTATATGGTTGCATATATCCATTGTTTTAGCACTGTGGTAGAAGTCTACCATCCATTTTCTATGTTGGTGCCTAATATTGTTTATATCTGTTTCTGTCTTATGGTTGTTTCAGCACACCAATTTTACACTAGAATGACGCTGGTTCAATAAATACTTATTGAAAAAGGTCCCCACCATTTATTCTGTGTATCTCTCTGAGACAAAGTGAGCACGAGTGATTGAGCGAAAAGTATTCTACTGTTTCCACGATCCCTGATGGGACAGAGTTGTCATGTTCGATAGTTGCCAAGAAGTATTCTCTCCTTGGTAGGAGGAGTTTACAGTGGCACTGTGAGCTAGCTAGGTATACAGGCGAACATACCCGGTGGGGGTGTCTGGAATCAGTCTGAACACCAATCCCACAGTCTATGTTGTATAAACACGCAGATCCTATATAGGTTTATAGGAACTACACAACATGGTGCCCAACGTTGGTTTGGTACTTATTTAACGGTCAAATCTGAGTAGTTTAGTCATGCTTTTTTCGGAGACCCCCTACTCACATTTTTCCAGAGATGTCTGGAGTGGGAGGGAAAAAATCCTCTACAGCTGAGTAGGCATATCCTATGTATTTTCTGTATGTTTATTCAAGCTTGAAGGACAAATAGTTCCTATTGTGCATAAAACCTTATCTCAGTTTCCTTGAAACTCTTTCAACAATGGCTGACAAAGACAATCCTGCACCAGCACAACGTGCGAAGGCAGTGGAGGAAGGAGAACAAGAAGGCGAAATAAACATTTCAGAAAATGTCAGAACTGCCCTTACTTTAAAACTAGCAGACTATGGAGTCACAGCAAGGGGTGTGACAGTTCCTTTCGTGATTGAGGCACATATAGAACTGAAGTATTCTATACATGGGTTAAATTCCCACAAGCAGATGCACGCACAAATACATGTCATTCTAACACTCAAGATGAAACACCAGAGGAATACTGTCCATATGAGGACATTGAAGTTCCACTCACCTACCAGGAGCACATAAACTGGTTTAAAGGCACCCTCCCACACACAAAAGATAAAGTAAGACTCGGTCCACTCAGCAGAGATGGAGCGACTTGGCTGGTCCTAGCGGCTTACACACCGCATCCAGAAATTGACACAATGCTAGTAGCAGACTTACGTCCGCTACACAAAGAAATAATAAAACTTTACAGAAACCTGACACAGTTCGTTATGAGAACACTCACACTTCAGCCAACAAGGGCTACACCAGCAGGACAATTTCAGGTATCTACAACTAAAATAACTCCACAAAGGCTACACGCAGTTATGGGTAAAATGCCCACTAGATGTGAGCAAATGCCATTCTGGATAGCTCAGAAAATAACACAGTTAGAGGCAGTGTTTCCACACACAAGCCCTCAAGAAAAACACAGAATGCTAACAATCTGCTTGCCAATGGGGAAAGCTCCCCAGATAGAGGATTGTACCTCTTGGGGTACAGTTTTCGCTGGCATAGATACCAGAACACATGGTATCCCTTCAATAGCAGTAATACCAGATGTATTAAGACAAATACAGAATGAGTATGGAGCAGAACCTGCTCTGAACTTAGGGATGAAATTGTTAGGAAATTTTGCCCGGGTATCAACTATCATATTAGCAAACATAAAAGGGGAGGCAGCAGCAGTGGCAATACGCCAACGCCTGAGGGATTTCACTCCTTTTTTTTTTGTGAATCTGTTTTTATTAAGTTTTCACATAAACGCAGCATGACAATTAGAGGCATTTGCACTGTTGGGCGGTTCAGTCGTTACAGCTCGCGCCCCATACAGATGCTTATACAGTGTCAGTACATGTCTCAAGGCAACTTAACAAACATGGAAGGGCAAAGTCAACGTGAGCGTTTCCAATACATATCCAATACGTGAGTAAGGAAAGGAGAAAGGGAAGGGGAGAGGGGACATAGGGACATGGTAGTCCATGCCAATCTCACAGTCTTAAGTGTCCAATGAAGCTTGGGTATTAGGTCATGTTGGCCTCGGCATGCGTGCGCACATGTGGCCATGCAGAGTCCTTGGTTGCACCGGCGCTCATGTACAGGTAGGTAGCAGTAAAAGATTCACAAGTAACTACGCAATAAAACGCGTACAATAAAACATGTAAAACATATAAAATATATGACCCGCAACACCCACACAGATGTATGGACAGTAACATAGGTGGTCCATACAAGCAACAGTTATCAGCTGCTTCCCCGTGTGCAAGATGTGCATGCGTGCATTGTGCCAACCAGTTTGCAGTAAAGAGAGGGGCGCGGTGTATGTGCTGTGTCAGTCAGTGCGTGCACTAGTGGTCTGTAGCTTGGGCGTCGGATGGATCTACAGGAGGTGTATCTGTGCGGTATTGCAGCTCAGTATATATGGTGTCCCAGCATGTGGCGATACGGATATTATGTAGCCCCAGGGTTTCCTCGCGTTTAATGGCGAAACTTTCTGTTTTGGCCCATGCAAGCATGGAATTACGCCAAGCGCGTATATGAGGGGAGTCAGATGCTTTCCACATTTTACTAATTAGCCTCTTGGCCACTATTAATCCCAAATCTAGGAACCTGGACGAGACTTTCATGGCAGGTGTCCTGTGGAACTTGTGTAATAGGTACGCAGGCCACTCGAACGGCAACTCCTGACCAGTGCAAGTGTGTAGCAATACGGCCACCTCCCTCCAATATGCACTCACTTTATGGCAGCTCCAGAATATGTGAAGCAAGTCAGCCCCCAGCTCCTCGCATCTTGGGCATGTAGCGTCGCCACGATTAAAGTATTGGTTAATTTTCGCAGGCGTGAGATATGCTCTATGTATAATAAACAACTGTATCTGTCGGAAGCGCATGTTTCTGGGGATACGAGTCGGGCTCTCAAGTACTTGGACCCACTCTTTGTCTGTGAACTGGCGACCCAGATCTTGTTCCCATTTATGGCGGTGTATCAAGATTGATCGCTGCGTGGGCCCTGAGCGAAGCTGCAAACCAATGTGTCAGGTGCCTACCTTGCCCCATGACGTGTAGGTATTGCATAGTAAGGTGTGTCCGCAGCTCTGTAGTGACATCCCCCCATTTTGCCGTGAGCGAGGCCACCAGTGCACGGTGAGTGATAAACTGCCCAGGCGGTAATCCCTCTTCATCTACTAGCGTTGCATATGGCGTAAGCGCCCCCTCATGATACAGATCTCCAAGAGTGTAGACGCCTTTTTCCTGCCACTCCCTGAGTGCAAGCGGTGTCAGAACCGCCTGCCCAGCGGGAGTTCCCTCCAGCGGTATCGCCGGTGCATAGGGAATCACGTTGCGTTTTATATATAGGCTCCTGCGGAAGCATTTGTAGGCCACAGAAAGTAGTAAAGGTTCTGGCGGACGCAGGCGCATTCCCGGATGGAACAGTGTGACAATGCGCTCCTGAAGGTATGGCGGTTGTGTAGTTGCAGTGTCTGCACAGTGACAGCCCGATAACCACCATGCGATCCATTGTAGTTGGGAGGCTAAATAGTAGTGTTCAAAACAGGGAGCCGCCAGTCCGCCTTGGTCTGTCGGAAGATACAGTTTGCTAATTGCCAACCTATGTCTGGTATTGCCCCAAATGAAGTCTCTGAGCTGTGCCTCAAGGGTGGTGAAGAAGGAGGCCGGCACGTAAAGTGGCAAGTTCATAAAGTAATATAGGAGCCTCGGGAGCATCACCATTTTGGTGAGTGCTATTCTACCCGCTACAGCCAATGGTAGCGCGCTCCAGAATCGCATTTGCAACTTAATGGATGTCACCCCCCTCCCTAGGTTTCCATCAAATAGATCGTTCAGCTGGCGGTAGATCTGAATCCCTAGATAGCGGAACGTATTAGGTTTCCACTGTACTAGTTTGCCACTCATGGTAAATACCGGGTCAGTGAGTCCATCTTTGAATGGGTAAAGGCAGGATTTATCCACATTTACTTTCAATCCGGAGAGTACGGCAAACCCCTCCAGTAGCTGGGTCAGTTGGGCAGGAACGCGAGTGATATCCCTGACATAAATGAGCAGATCATCCGCATACAGTGAAACCTGATGGGTAGCATCTCCCAAGGGTATTCCATCCCCCAATTGGGTGCGCAACAGCTCCGCCAAGGGCTCCATGGCGAGTGCAAACAGAAGTGGGGACAAGGGGCACCCCTGACGCGTGCCTCTCTGGATGGGGAAGGAATCGGAGATGTAGGGGCCCACTTTGACTCTGACAGTTGGGTTAGTGTAAAGGAGACGCGTTAGCTGCATAAAGGTTGGGCCAAGATCGAATTTCTCCAGCACTGCAAATAGATAAGGCCACTCTAAGGAGTCGAAGGCCTTCTCCAGATCCAGCGCAAGACACCCCGATCTCGGCCACTCCCCAACCGCATATGTGGCCACCTATAGAAACGTCGTAGGTTGAGGGAGGTACTGCTGGCGGGCACGAAGCCTTTCTGGTCTGTGTGGACCAATCCCGGAACCACCTGCGCCAGACGATCTGCCAATACCTTCGCCAGTATTTTATAGTCGGCGTTAAGCAGGGCTAGGGGTCTGTAGGAGCCCATCTCAACCGGGTCTTTGCCTGGTTTCAGCAACGATATTAGGTGAGCCTCGCACATGGAGGGGGGAAGCTGCCGAGAGTCTAATGCAGTAGTGAAGACAGTGCCAAGACGCTGAACCAATGAGACACAATATGCTTTATAGCACTCTGCAGTTAGCCCGTCCGGCCCTGGGGTCTTCCCAGACGCTAGGGATTGTGAGGCTTCGCCAATTTCCTCCAGCGAGATCTGCTCGTTCAGCATCTCTCTGTGTTCCCCAGTCACTTTAGGCAGCTGTAGCCCATCTAAAAACCTCCCCAGGTCTTGATCATTGCAGCTCCAGCTGGACTGATATAGAAGTGTGTAGTGGTGTGTCAAAGCTGCGTGTATGTCGCGCTGTGTGACTAAGAGTTGTCCCGTGTGCGCATGTAGCGCTCCAATCGGGGTGTGGGCTTGATCTTGTCAGATCAGCCAAGCTAGCAGTCTGCCAGCTCTGTCCGCCGCAGAGTGGGTACGGGCTGTGTGTGCGGCATAGTTGTGGCAGCGAAGTCGCTCCATGTAGTCGGCATGTTCAGAGCGTAATGCCGCCAGGCGTCATGAGTCTTTACCTGCCCCCTCCCCTTCGCGCTCGAATCGCAGAAGTTGAACTTCAATCCATGTTAGGGAATCAGAGAGCTGTTAGCGAACGTTCCATATGGCCCCCATACAGTGGCCCCTGATGGACACCTTAAAGGCGTCCTATTCGATGAGCGCATCGCTAGCCGTGCCCTCATTTAGCTCAAAATATGCTAAAATCGCTGTCCCTAGTGATGACCGGAATGCCGGATCTTCAAGGGCACTAGGTTGTAGTCGCCAAGAGGGAACTGGAGGGCGATATGTCTCCCAACTGAGGTGCAGCAGTAGAGGATTATGATTGGAGTGGGTCCGCCCTAGGTAGTCAGCACCCCGGACAAGTGGGGGTAAAGCCTGTGAGGCCACTAGTCTATCCAGATGTACATGTAGTCTGTGTACTGCCGAGTAATGAGAGTATACACGGGCGGTGGGGTTAAGAATCCGCAACACATCGTGTAGTGCCCAGTGTGTCAGTCAGCCGGAAAGGGCCTGCGCATTGGATGCAGAGAGGGTCCTGTTGAGGGGTGGGAATGACCTATCGAGGTCCACATTTAGAACGGAGTTAAAGTCTCCCCCCAGGAGCCAGGGGATTCCACTCCAGCGGGCAACCACCTCAGATACACGCGCAAGGAAAGAGGTCTGATCTGAGTTTGGGGCATAGAGAGAGCCTAATAATATCTCCTGGCCATTCAAGCGCCCTTTCACGAGAGTATACCTGCCATCTGTATCATTTATGTCTTTCCCACAAACAAACGGGGTACCCGCCCTGACCCATATTAGCGTGCCTCTCACATGTGCCGAGTATGTGGTGCCGAAAATCTAGCCTCTCCATCTTTTGTGTAAGCGCTCTAATTCTACTTTGGACATGTGTGTTTCCTGGAGAAGGGCTATTCCCACTTTATGTCGTTGTAAGTACGAGAATATGGAATAGCGGCGTGTGGGCGTGTGCATGCCACGTATGTTTCACGTGCCTATTGGGATCTGTGTCATGTCTGGTTACTGAGTTGGACCAAGCGGTATGGGGTGGACCATGCAGTTGCAGAGATATAGTGTTTGTGGGGATTACGGGTCGATGTTAAGAAACTAAAACTTAAAACGTGAACTTGAACCATGTTAATGCTGAGGGCGAGCGCCATGGTGTGGCTCGTCCAAACTGGGTTGTTGCCCAACAGCAGCAGTAACTACACCAATGGAGATATTGGTATGGGGGTGGGCAGTGTGTGCCTAGCTAGGTGCGTTGGATTTCCATCTATGATGCAAAGTTGTCATCCACGTCCCCAGCCTGTTCGGTAGCATATGCGCGTGTTATGCATGTGCGGCGCCAGTCATGGGTATACTATGGCCGGCGTGTGTCTGAGGAGATGCAACATTAGCAGTGTTGGCATTATTGCATGAGGCTGTCAATAATACAAGTAGGTTACATGAGAGAGGCACTATACGTATACATAACAGACTTAGAGCATGAAAAATCAGCATCAGTATCAAACAATGCAACATTAGACTATACTTGCGTGTAGATCCCTTTTCATCACACTTAGCAATGGAAGTCTCTCACACAATGTCATCAGCAGTCTGCGGGGTAACATCAGGCGGTCTCCCCCATCAAAGTCATCAAGTCTAGGGGTGGACGAACCACTAGCAGTCGCTGATGCAGAGGAACTGATGTCTTGTGCTTCCCGATACGTCTGGGTTCTCAGTGTCGCTGCTGCTTCCAGGGCGTTGCGGCACTCTATTTCACTCCGCTCCGGTCGTGGTGCCGCTGCCTTCGGAGGCATGTCTCCCATTCACCTACGTTTCCCACGACGGCGGGATCTCTTATTGATTGGCCGGGCCATTTCCTCGCTTGTGGGGCGGGTCCCCGTCCACAGTCCTGTCTCCTCCAGCCAGTCCCACGCATCATCAGGCGAGTCAAAGAAACGGGTAGTGCCCTTTGCTATCACCCTCAGTCTGGCAGGGAGTTTGCGTAACTGTCATTTCACGGCAGTGAAAGTGCTTCGCCGCCTCTGCACCTGTGATGTGTAGTCCGGGAACACCATGATTGGATTGCCACCAACTTTAGGATCGGAGAGCTTGTGAGTTTCCCGCAAGATTGTGTCCCTGTCTCTATAGTTCAAGAGCTTGAAGAGGAACGGTCGTGGCCGAGCCCCGGAGGGGGCCTCTGGGCTGGTACTCGGTGGGCCCTTTCCACCACAAAGTGCGGCGACAGTGTTCCCGGCGGCAGAATGTCCTGCAGCCAGCGCTCTACATATTGTTCCGGGGCTCGACCCTCCTCACCTTCCGGAAGGCCTACCACGCGGACGTTATTGCGGCAAGAGCGCCCTTCCGCATCTTCAACTCTATCCTTCAAGGCGTGCACGCGATCTAGAACATCTTGTAGGGCCGCAGCATGACTGTGAGTAACAGGCTGCAGGTCAGATATTGACTGGGCTTGCGATTGTACCTTCTCTGCCAGGTTATGATGATCCGCTTTTATGAGAGTAAAATCAGACACCACCTTGTCAATCCTGGCTTCAAGTGACGCTCGTGTTTGCTCCAATGTATTTCCAATCTTCTCGACCGCCGCCAGCACCGAATCCAGTTTTGCCACCAGCGTCGCATTTGGGGCGTCCTTAGTCGCACCATCCTCCGTGTTCGGTAGGTCCAGGGTAGTGGTGCGCATCGCATTTTGCTGTGTATTGGTGCGAAGGCGGCCCATTGCTAGTTTTTGGGCGGAGAGCATTGAATCCGGGCACTGGGTGACTGTGTGGCAATAGGTATCTAGTCAGACTACAGGTGTAAAGTTGCTCCTGCAAGTTGTGCGTGACACGGTGCAAGCAGCGCTCAATGTTGCAGTGCGGTACGGCGTTGTTAATGTCCCATGTCAGGGTTGTTGGGATGAGGGCCTGTGTGCTGGTTCACGTCTGCCCCAAATCCACCACTAGCAGTGCGGCCACATAGTGAAGGAAGAGTGTCACCAGCAGGTCGTCTGCTGTGCAAGATCGCGACACAAGGGTCCGTTGGCAGGGTTGAGCAGTACACAGACAAGGGGGGGGCTCACCAATGCACCTCAAGGTATATGCCTCAGCCAGCGAGACTGTGGTTTCAGTGGTTTTCAGACCCCCTCCACGACACCGGGCGATTGTCACTGGGCCTGGTCATCTATGGTGACGGGCTGGCAGGGCTGGTCCGGTCTCAGGCAGATAGAAGGCAAGTGTTGGGTGTATGTCTCAGGGCACACCAAAGTTGTTATGGGAGACCCACCTCTCAGGGCGCGACAGGCGCTCCACTGCAAACACCCATGTAGTAGGCTGCGCTGGCTCTGTCTCAAAAGTTAGGGCTACAGAGAGCAGCGCAGAGACAACATCCACATCTAGGCCGGCGTCCCAAACAGGTCGAGGCCAGGGTATCTCCAGATTCACAGTTATTGCAGCCTCTTCTAGCCTCACTCCGCATACGAATTGGTGTGAAGGGCGTCGCAGATAGTGTCCCAGCTGGGCCAGCCTAGTCACAGGAGGATGCAGGAGGAGGGCAGGGTGCGGGGTGCAGGACACGGTATGGCTCCCTTAATGGGCGCAACAGACAGCGTGTAGCGTTCCTTCTCGCCACATCTGCGTGAACAGTACCTTGCCTCATCGCAGTCTCAGCAGACAGGCCCTCAGGAAGTAGGATATAGATCTCGACTGCCCTCAGACTGTGTCTCAGGCGAACCAAGGCCAGCAAGCATATGGTCTACAGTCTAAGAGCCGCTCTGTGTTCTCCCCCAGGCAGTCGCACCGTAGTAGTAGAGGCTGCAGGCCTTCTCTTTGAGGACACTTAGGCAGGGCACATTGTCCAGCGCTTCACGGGGCCAGGGCTAATCCGTCGGAGACTTTAGGTGGGTCAGCAAACGTTCAGTGTCAGCAGTAATCTTAGGGCCGCCCCGCACTGTCGCACCGGCAAAGCGCGCTCCTGCAGCAGAGGTCGCATTCACATCAGGCACCTCTTAACTTCCCTCTGGCAGGGCACTCCTCACCGTGTCTCCCAGGGCCAGGCCAAGCCGCCGCAGAGGTCAGGCGCGCTCAGGGCTGCAGAGAGCAGAGAGCGGGAGATAGGCCGCCCCAGTCCCCAGGTCGCTATAGCAGGTGAAAGCAGGCCAGCGACCGCGGTGCCCCAGTACACGCGGCTCCGGCGGCGCGGACAGGTGATTGCGCCTCAGCAGCAACAGCCAGGGCTCACCGTCACAGTGTCTCCCAGGGCCAGGCCAGGCTGCCACAGAATGTAGATGCACTCAGGTCCACAGAGGGCGATATACAGGCCACGTCAGCCCCCAGGCCACTTCATCAGGTGTATGCAGGCCAGCGGTCGCGGCGCCTCAGTACACGCGGCTTCAGTGGCATGCACAGTCTCAGAGCTGCAGCGTGGGATCCCGCAGGCAGTCGCGCCTCCACAGCAGCGGACGCAGGCAACCCCCTTAGTGCTTCTCAATCAGGGCTCTTCATGTGGGGCCTCCCAGGGTCCGGCCATGTCTGCCACAGATGCCAGGCGGGTTTCTCCTATCCGGGCCGCCCCGGCAAGAGTGGGCCACATCCCACCCGAATCCTCGACCGGCACCTCACTGACAGCGGCACCACAACCACTGGTGGAGCTCGCAGGCAGTCTCAGCGGCACCTCCGTGAACGGCTTCGCGGTTTCACGCTCTCAGTAGTCATCCAGGCCGCGAGCCTGTCGCCATTTAATTCACCGGTCGTGCCTGTAGATATATCCACTACCGGTTCTCATCTGGGTCCGCAGCTTAGCGCCAGTTCAATGCTGACATTAGCGCACTCGGATGGGTCGGATGCAGGGTAATATGCAGGATAATCAAGGGTTTAGTGATGGAGCACTAGAAGCTTGCGTCCGCCATGTTGGCTCGCCGGCCACGACCCCCCTGAGGGATTTCACTCCTTTACAACAGGAGCGTGAATTACCTAAAATTATCGAAGACACATATGCCGAATTAGGTAGAGATAGTTTGGGAGCTAGGGCAACAAAACCTCAACTCATGGGTGGTCCTGAAAAGGATAAAACCAAGCAAGCACCTGACTCTTCCAAGAGGAAATGGGATAATGAAAAACAAAAGAATAGAGAAAATTGGTCACAATCCAGGGGTGGGTCTCCTCAACAGGAGCCCTCCGAAAGGAGGTACAACTTTAGGAATTGTGATAACATAAAAAAACCTGACAGGTATCAGGATACTGATACACGTTCCTCTCGTTCCTTTCAGGGTTCATCAAAAAACTCAGAGAGAGAAGGACGGTCAGAACACAGACAAGAAGAACGGACAAAGTCCAGAGACACACAGCGTACGTTGGACTATAATATCAAAAAAGAAGATAAACCAAAATCAAAACCTCAATTTAAAAAGGAGAAGGTAGCAGGTCTTAAAGTTAGAAATGGCCAGAATTCTGAGGACTCAACTTCTGAATAGGTAATGAGCTCTGACAATGCTAGACAGCGCAGCAGAAGTAACAATAGCTCGCCAGAACCTGATGGAATTTCTGGTGACAGCAGCATTGAATGAACAAATAACGGTAGAGACACCTGATACCAGGGTAAGTGTCCCACAACATGTTACATGAAATAACACTCCAAATGGAGGGGGACAAACTCAGAAAAATTAAAGGTCTCTTTTGGGAGAACCTGACTTATAGCTATGACATCCTTTAGGCTGAAAAAGATTGGCCGCCTGAAATTGTTATGGAGTGCCGCAAAGGGAGAATCAGTACATTTACCGGCTTTTTCTGACCTCGTTCCAATATACTTAAAACATACATATGTGCAGGAGTGGGCGGTAGCACTTGCTCCAGCATTATATTGCAACTATGTAGGGTGGGATGCTGAGCCACCTCACCATGTAATACCAGTAAAAACTACTCCAACTCCATAGAGACAATACCCTATTAAACAAGAAGCGAAGAAACAGGTCAGGGAGATCTTAGATCAACTTGAATACTAAGGTATAATAGAAATGTGCATATCTTCAATGAGTAATCCTTTGTTTCCCGTAATGAAACCCGGTAATTCATACCATCTAGTTTTAGACTACGAACATCTGAACACATGCACAAAGACATTTGCAGTACAGAATGCACACAGTGCCGCAATAATGAATAACATCGTGCAAAAAAAATACAAAACAACGCTAGATAACTCAAATAGATTTTTCTGCCACAATATAGCGCCTGAAAGCAGATATTTGACAGCATTCTCAATGCTCGGCTCTTAGCGTCATTTCTGTAGACTGCCCCAAGGGTATAAGAACAGCCTTGGGTTGTTTTTTAAAATTTTCTTTTTATTATTGCATACTGTCTAATCATATACAGCTTTCAGCCTACAACCCTGAGGCCGGCAGTGCTTCGTTATGATCAAATGAAAAAACACAGCTATTAAGCCAACAACCCCAACAGGGGGCAGGCAGCGATCTTGGACAGCGACTCTGTGAGGCAGCATGCTTTTGTGAATCTTAATTTATTACCCTAATAAAACAAACAAACCCTATTCAGCCTGCGCTACTAAAATAACCATCCTTGTACAGTATACTGTGGTAGGTCCGTGGTATATCAGTGCACGGTGAGAGACACATCCCATTCAGTGAGTGTAATCAGAACACACAGCCCTAACGTGTAACCCCTGCAGGAGCCCCGCCTAGTCAGCGTGGGTCGTCGCCCATCCTGTGGTAGTTAGTCCCAGTGTGCGCAGTGCCCTCCTAGACTGTGGGCAGCTCAGTACTTATGTTCTCCGCTCTGGTGAGCAGGTAGGTCTTGCAAAGTCCCCAGACGTTCTTGGGTCTACTCCTGGGCGGGAGGAGCTCGCTAAAAGTCTCTGTTTGTGTGCTACAATAAAGCATATCTTGCGACCATTGTGCTATGGTGGGTAAGGGTCCCCTCAACCAACACATTGCAACACGCCGTTTAGCTATGAGTAGCCCCATGTCCACCAGTCTACGTATTGGCCTGGGCAGCAATTTAGAGAACCCCAATAGTGCCAGGAGCGGGTCCGGAGTCAAGACAGTCTCAACCATATCCCCCAGCTCTTTAAAAATAGACTCCCAGAATTCGCGTACCCCCGGGCAGTGCCACGCAAGGTGTATAAAATCCGCTGGTTGTGCTCTGCATCGCTCACAAGCCGATGAGTCCCTTAATCCATATCTCCGTAATCGCTCTGGGGTGTAATACACTCTATTTACAAACTTAAAATGTATTAGTCTATGTCTGCTGTGCAAAGACACACGCCGGGTACCCGTGCAGCAATAGGTCCATGTAAGGTCATCAATAGTTTTCTGCAAATCATGCTGCCATGCCAACCTAGCCTTGGTGTACTGATGCGCCCTATGTGACATTGCTATTTTATATAAATTCGTAACCATTTTCTGTGGCGACTTAGCTTTAATTACATGTGTCAGTTCCGGAACTTCTGGAGGCTCTGAGAGGTCTGCGCCTAATAGGTCGCCCAACGCCCTCCGCACCCTATGAAACTGAAACCGTTGTAATAAATTACTGGGAACTGCCGGATCCATCACTACCTCCCAAGTTTTTGCTGCACCGTCAATGAACAAGTCCCCCACCGTCCTTATCTTTAAGGATTGTAGCGCACAAACTACCCCTGCGTCTCTGCACGGGACCAACCAGTGCGCCCATTCAATAGGCATGGACGGAGCATATAACAATGACCCCGCCTGCAATTGCAGCAAATTATGCCACGCATGGCGGATAGTGTTAACCGAGTCCAGAATGCCGGTCCTACGATCTACTGGTTCAAATAGGGCAGCAGGGAGAGTAAGGGGCTCCACAAAAAGTTTTTCCAGACGAAGAAACGGGATATCCGACGATCCATGTATCCAGTAATATGCTAAAGCACCCTGCGCTGCTCTGTAATATAAATTGAGATCGGGTGCCCCCAGACCCCCCAGGTGATATGGTAGTGTCAGTGTCCGCCAACTCACCCTAGCCTGTTTACCGGCCCAGGCCAATTTAATTAATAGTGAGTTGACTCTCTGAAAAAAGGAGCGGGGGAGGACTAAAGGTATATTATTAAAAAGGAACAAGAAGCGCGGCAATACCACCATTTTCATGATTGATATTCTCCCGAGAAGGGACAGTGGCAATCTGATCCAGATTTCAACATCATCCTCAAGCCTGCTAACTGCAGTGCCATAGTTTTCCCTAAATACAATCTCCGAGTCCGTATGAACACGAACTCCGAGGTATCTAATCGCATCGGTTGACCATTGTAAAGGGTATTCCGGTTCGAATGGTTGTGTGAGAGGCGTAAGGGGGAAGATCACGGATTTGGACCAATTGACACGTAGGCCGGATAGGGCACCAAAGTGTACCACTTCTTGAAGTACAGAGGGAAGGTTGTCTTCCGGCTCATGGACATACAGTAGGGTGTCGTCTGCATAGGTAGACACGATAATCCTATAAGTTGGGTAACAGACACCCTTATGACCGTGGTATTCCCTTAGAGTGCACGCGAGAGGTTCCGCCATCAAGGCATATAAAATCGGGGACAGCGGGCATCCCTGCCTCATCCTTCTACCTATCTTAATGGCTTTGGTCACCAAATCACCTATTTTAATACGTGCCATGGGGGAGTTATATAATACCCCAATTAATTGGAGAAAAATGGGGCCCAGTCCCATCCTGGTCAATGCTAGTTGCATGAAAGGCCATTCCACAGAGTCGAAGGCCTTCTCCATATCTAGGAAAAGCGCAACTGCCCTAGAGTCTGGTTTAGTATGCTGTATGGCCCCAAACACCGTACGCAGATTGTAGGTAAGGTTCCTGTTTGGGATAAACCCCGCCTGTTCCGGGGCTACCAATACTGGCGCCAGAGGTGCGAGCCGGTTGGCAAGAATCTTAGCGAACAATTTTGTCTCAACGTTTAGCAAGGACAGGGGGCGATAAGAGCCGCACTCGTCTACCGGCTTATCCGGCTTAGGGATAGCCACAATTATCGCCTCTCTCATGGTCGGTGGCATCGTACCCGAGGTGCACATATCTTCAAAGAGTGTCGAGAAGTGTGGGAGCAGCAAATCAATGAAGCTTTTGTAGAAGCAGACAGTGAGGCCATCCGACCCCAGAGCACTCGCAGCCTTCATGCCAACGAGAGCCGCAGTAATCTCCTCTTTATCAATTGGTCGCATAAGAAATTCACGGTGGGAGTTATCTAGGAAAGGCAGTTGAATGTGTTCTAGATAATGTAGTATTTCTGCCTCTGAACCAGACGGGCGTGCAGAATATAATTCCGAGTAGTATTGTCGGAACCGTTTCACTATTTCTATTTCGTCTGTTAAGATCGAACCATCTACTGCCTTGAGTTCCGAAACACGCGTTCTACTTCTTTTAGCCTTCAATATTCATGCTAAGACTGAGCCCGGCCTATCCCCTTCGCCATAAACGCGGGCCGTAGCGTATTTGCCTAGATGTTTAACTTCACTATCCGCTGCATCCTGATACTCCCCCAGGAGTTCTTTAATTTCGTGCATAATCTCTTCACCATTACTCTCCAATTGTCGCTCTTCGAGAATAATCAATTTACGTTCAAGGTCCGCCAGCCTCTGTCGGATAGAACGCAGTATACCCGAGTGTTTCGCTATAGCCACCCCCCGGATATAGACTTTAAAGGCCTCCCAGATCACCTGATAGTTATCAACCGAGTCTATGTTCTTCGTAAAGAAAATATCGATAGCTTCTGCCATATCTGCCTTAAAGACAGGGTCTAATAAGGAGTAAGGTGGGAATCGCCAGGTGCACGGCGGGACTGCCCTCCCCGGAATACTCATCTCTAACAACATGGGGGAGTGATCCGATAGTGTACGTGGAAGTATCTGACATTCCCGGACTCCTCCCAGCATCTGGGAAGAGATGAACCAATAATCTATACGAGTGTGTAGATTGTGATATGCAGAGTAATGCGTGTAGCCCCCTCTCTCTGGGTGTTTTGTTCTCCAGACGTCGCATAATTCCAGGCCTAACAGCGCACTCTCAAGAGACCTGGCAGTTGCCGAAGGGCGCCTCACCGGGCCCCCTGATCTATCTAACTCCGGATTCCGTATCAGATTAAAGTCCCCACCCCAAAGGAAGCGCGACTCCGGGTATCTATAGAGAACGCTGGCAAGGTTATCAAAAAACTCCGGACAGTCATAATTGGGGCCATAAACATTTACTACAATGAAGTCGACTCCCTTCCCTTGACACCTGGAAAGTGCGAACCTGCCCTCGCTGTCTGAATCTAATAGTACCATTTTAATAGTCGACCTAGGGTTCACCCACGTCATCACCCCCCTAGCGTGCGTCGTAAAGCCTGATACATTAATGTTGCCTAATAGGCCTCTACTACGGAGCAAGGGGCTGGACATGGGGAGGTGCGTTTCCTGTAGCAGGGCTACATCGATATGGTGCCTGTATAAATAATGCAGCACTTTGCGTAACTTCCGATGATCATTGAGTCCTCGTACGTTCCAGGTAAGGGCTCGTAGTGTGTCTAGGACCTCTAAGTTATGTGTATCACCGTGCACAGCCATCTAGTATCTTGTCGCGCATTGTGTAACTCGTCCAGCGACTCAGAGCACTGTGTTCCACATCTAATACTCCCAGGCGCAAGGCTAAACAGAACTTTAAAAACAACAATTTTCCCCGTCAACAACCCTCCCCCCTCCCACAGCATACCTCCCCCAACTTGGTCGTGGTGCATCCCTCTTGGCCCTTACCCACCCCGGTCACCCACCCAAATAAGCCCCCAACTCAAAGCTCCCTGGTGTGTTGCACTCGGGGGCAGATGTTGCTCGGAAAGCGATATACAACTGTAAGAACACTGTAAACATTGCTCCCCCCTGCATCGTCCTTAAAGGAGTGTACAGTTTCACAGACCAACCACTCGTAGTCTATAATATACGAACCGTGCTAACCTGCCCTTGGGACTCCTCACTCCTGAGCGCATAATGCTATCTATCAAGTTGCAGGCCTGCAGGAAAGTCCTCCCCCCACATTATCAAATCTGCACCCTCTTGCTCCCCCCCCCTACAATGTTATGTTATGTTATGTTATATACATTTGTAACGCGCTCGGCTACTCCAAAGAGTGTCCCGGCGCGGTCACCTGAGCGGATCATGAGTCTGAGCTTAAAACAAGAAGGTTTTCAACTTTTTTTTGAAGATGCGGGAATCTGAAATGCTGCGCAGAGGCAGAGGCAAAGTATTCCAGCCTAGGGCCGCCTTACGAACAAGGGAACAACCACCCAGCCTTTGCCGAGAAAAACGTGGAACCTGGACCAATAATTGCGAAGAGGAGCGCAACTGTCTTGTCGGCGCATAAAAAGAGAACCTCTTTTGCAGGTAGCTAGGTCCCCGGCCATAAAGGGCATTATGGGCAATTGACAAGACTTTAAATTTAATCCGCGCCTCCACCGGAAGCCAGTGCAAGGAGCACTGAATAGTCTCCAACCCCTTGAGGGGCCGCCGGTCACTCCTTGAGGCATCTGTTTCAACATCCCGGATAGTCACCCTCCCATACTCGATGCAGCAATATACCCCGCCCCCATGGCCTCTTTTCGCACGTCCAGACTGGCTTCTGCCCACATTACCCCATCTCACTTGCCAGTAAACCTCACTGATCGTCCATCTGCCGGCTGCCGCCTCAGTCCTGATCCTCAAGGGCGCCCCCAGTTGCCCCAGGTTCCACTTGTTGCTCCGAGCCTGGGTGCCGCTCCGTCGTCCAGCCTTTTAGGGCTTTTTTCAAGGCTTGCGGGTCCGTGAATATATGAGAGCGACCCTGCCTGTTGACCCGGAGTTTCGCAGGGTACAGCATCGCGTAATCTATGCCTAAGTCACGGAGTTGCTTTTTCATAGGAACAAACTGGCGCCGGGCCTCCTGTACCCGGAAAGTGAAATCTGGAAACAAAGATATTTCAGAACCTTCGTATTGTAACTTGCGTTTCTCCCTTGCCACTTTCAGCGCTGCATCCCTGTCCCTGTAGTTGAGCAGTTTAGCAATGATAGGGCGAGGTGGCGCCCCCGGTGGGGGGCGTGGACCCAGTGAGCGATGCGCCCTCTCCACTACATACATGGCAGAGAAGACACCTTCCCCTAGTAGAGTGACCAACAGTCTTTCAACAAATTGTTCCATGTTTCCAGTAGGTGTGGACTCCGGCAAACCAGTGATCCTGAGGTTACAGCGGCAGGAACGTGCCTCCAAATCCTCCGTTTTGTCTTGAAGGACTCGCATAACCTTCCCCAGTTGTTTATGCTCTGTGTCCAGTGTGGTATGTGCCTCCTCCACCTCGGTAAGGCGCCGTTCAGACATGTCCAATCGTTCCGCGTGCTTGTCTATACGCTCCGCCATTCTATCCATGCGGTAGGAAAGGGCATCCATCTTGTTACCCAATGAGTTAATCCCACTTTGCAAGTTCTTTTCCATGGTCTGCAGCAGTTCACGGAGATCTAGACTGGGATCCTCCGGCATGGATCTGCCCTGCGTCCGCTCTGACCCTTCCGTTGCGGCATCGTGTGACTTCGACCGCTTCTGCTCGAAAGATAGTTTGGGCTGAGCCCTGTCCGTCTTCCCCATGACTTCTTGTAGTGTATTCTCACCGTGCCCGAGGCCGCAACGCAGCAGAGTCTGGACCACCCCGGCCAGACACCCACGGCAGTGAGGTGGATAGCTCTCCAAAACCACCAGGGAGTCCGCACCAGCAGGCAGGACTGAAAGCACTCCAACTCGTGCAACAATGGGCTAAAGCCTCGCTATCCGTGCAAGGCCATGAGGTAGAGCAGCTGGGCACAAAAGAAAATGCACCACAGTGCGTGTCTCCGATAACAGTCTAGGGGATGTCCCAGCCTCCAGCAGTCAAACTGTCGTTTTCCTCAGGCAGCACTCGAATGGCAGGGGCTGCTCCGCCGGCCCGGGCACCTCCGCACGACACCAACCGCCAGGTGTAAGGCTCCTGAATGGTGGTCAAGGCCGGCCGCAACCTCCAGTCATCAGGTAGGTGTCCACCCCCGCCCTTCCTCAGCGCAGCTTCTCAGGCCTCGAGCTCCTGCACCAGCAGTACCCAAGTCGCCGCCGCAGTCTCTGCGCGTCGCATGCAGGGCTCCCCAAGGCCCCACTGTCGTGTTCCAAATTTCGCCCCAGTGGGGCCCGGTGTAGAACTCACTCCGGCAGCAAGCAGGGCCAAACCGGCAGGAGGGGGAGGGGGGAGCCCACACCAGCGCGCTGCAGCGGGTGCGCCTCCCGCCTCAGCCGGAAGAACTTCACCGGCTCCGTGGAGGTAGTCCGCGGGGGAGCTAATTGGTCAAGGCCCACTGATCTCTTCGGCAGCTTTTATTCACCCCCCTCCGCACTCCTTACCCCCCATATGCCGCTAGGCGCACCGCAGGAACGGCAGACTGGTTTCCAGCAGGGGGGGGAGGCAGCCGGGCGCTGGTGATCAGAAGTCGCTGGGATCGGTGTCGCGTCTCCGTGCGCGACAGTGCCACGCAGGCGGGTCTCCGCTGCCGCCGACACCGCAGCCAATACGCACTACAGCCCGGGGATCCTGGCCCTCCAAGTCCGCATATAGTCCTGACGGCGCCGCGTCCGCAGCGTTGCTCGGATCGGAGTCGGAGCACAACCCTCCGATGCACTGCCCGTTCCGACTCTTCAAGCACGGCTCTGGTGATGTCTGGCTCTGCAAAACTGTCGGATTCTTGATGTGTTGTGTGACGATGCGACAGAGCTCAAAGCTCAAGCGGCCATCATGGTCGCGAGCAAGCTCCGCCCCCCCAGCCTTGGGTTGTTCTCAGCTAGGGTAACAGAGTTACTTCCAAATTTTGATGAAGAAGCATTGTCCTATGTAGATGATATTTATCTGACAGATGATGATTTAAAGGATAATTTAACCAGGGTGAGCAACATCATTTTGGGGTTCGCCTCTGAAGGCTACAAATTCAACTTTAAAAAATCTTAAATAGCCCACCTCAATGTCCTATTTTTGGGATACGAGTTATCAAGTGATGGGAAAAGCCTAGCAGCTAACTTATTAGACAAGTGTGCGCTGTTCCAACCTCCAAAAACTCTGAAAAACTTACAGTTCATATTGGGATTCTTAAATTTTGGCAGAACATACATTTTGGATTACGCAGAAAAAGTAAAACCTTTCTACGATTTAATCAGACCTGATTTATCAATTAGACATTGCACACAGGAACACACAGATATACTTTGTTCCTTACAAGATGACATGATAGCTTCAAAAAACCTACACCCACGTGTAAATACCACAAATTTGGTGATCTGTGTAATAGCGGGTCAATCAGGGTACACTTACCTAACCTTCAATGAAAGCGAAATAGTACCCATAGCATACAAATCACACTTGTACACAAACGCTGAAATGCATTTTGCTTTAACAGAGAAACTTCTGACAGCAGTACAGACTGCGGTAGTGCGAGAAACAGCACTGGCTCAGGGGAAACAAATAATTGTCGTGACTCCGGTACCGACCTTAGAGGCTGTTATAAAAGCTAGGGTTCCAAACTCAAAAGCGCTACATCCGCGATGGATACAATGGGCTAATTCTCTCACTGTAACAGATGTAGACTACAGATTTGATTCTACACTAAAAACACAAGCATTCCTGCAATATGAAAAAGAATATCCTCTCCCAAATGAAATAATGCCTCTAGATCAGTATGAATACATTATTTACACTGACGGTTCTGCTCAGCCTGCCATAGGAAGTAAACAGCAACACAGCGCAGCTTGTGCAATTGTAAAAGGACGTATGCAGGACGGCAAGTTCCATCCCAGAAGTATGAAGACGCAGTCTCTATGAGATTGCACGGCACAGCTGACAGAATTAAAAGCACTATTACTAGCACTAATACAAACTGATCGAGAATTCCTCACAATTATAGTGTGCGATTCGTTTTACTGTGTCCAGTCTTACCATGAATATCTACATTACAGGGGTCAGAATGGGTTTAAAGACTCAAAAGGTTGCACAATAAAGCACAAAATGCTTTGGGAACAAGTGGCAGAGTTGAAAAAAGACTTGCCGAGAGCTTATGTGATACACCCGCTGAGTCATCAACGTGATGGCGTTCACGTTGAAGTGTATTCATTGGCTGATGAAGCCGCAAAAGGGGCAGTACGAACTGCTGCCGTAGCTGCAATCACTCGTTCTAGCACGAGAATAGACGGAAGCACAATGGTAACTGTCATTGCTTCAAGCAAAAACAGCACAGCCTTGCCAAAAGGTTTTCCACTCAAGTACTCCTACAAGTTAGATGCAAAAATATTCCGTATGCTCAAATTCCAGGAGTGGGGAATAGAGTAATACCAAACATGCATCACAGGTTAGGTTTAATTTTAGCTGCACACGAGGGTCTGGATTCTGCCCACGCAGGGGTTATTGCGACTGTGTAATTGTTGAACCAACGCTATTGGTGGCCAGGTCTAACCAAACAGACGAAAGTGTTTGTACTTAAGTGCAACATCTGTCAGCAGATGAAGGGTTCGACCGTAGCACGCCCACCAAAAACACCATTACTGATATCAGACAGACTTCTTGCTTGTGTCTATTTGGATCACTGCGGCCCCTTACAATCTGAAGGGGCTTACAAGTACAACTTGGTGGCAGTGGATTCATGTTCTAGATTCCTGTGGGTTTGGCCTCAGCGCTCGGCTGACACTCAAACTGTTATAAAAGATTTGCGAGTCTTTATAGGGACAAATGCAGTTGACGCATTACATTCTGACTGTGGCCCCGCGTTTAGCTCTAGGGCTTACAAGGAAGCCATGGGAAGTTTGGGTGTTGCATTGCGGTACTCCTCTCCATACCATCCCCAGGGAAATTTGGTCGTGGAGAGTAAAAACCGGGACTTAAAGCAATCTTTAACAGCAAGGGTATTAGGTTCGGGTGGTAGTTGGGTCAGTCTCCTATATGGGGTCCAGAGGGCACTAAATAATAATCCAAGAAGTTCCCTAGGAGGTGTCACCCCTTACGAAGTCCTATTTGGGATGACAATGTGGGTACCTGATCTCGATTATGAAAGCACAGTGGCGGGTGAAAAACCTTTTGACATCGATAAACGTTTGGCTGTTTTACAGGATCTTAATGAATTCCGGGTAGTACAAAGCAACGTGCAAGTAAAATGCACCGCCACTGGGGAAGTGAAATCAGTAACGGCAAGACCTGCATGGATCCCAAAAGTCGGGGATCTGGTCAGAGAAAAGATTGTGGACAAGAAAGAATTTGGGCCATCATACAGAAAGCCTGTGCTGGCTGTCGAAGGAACAAGAACAGTACTTCTTCCGCCTCTTGCCGACAAAAAAGAGAAGAGATTTGTCTCAATTGATCTGATCAAACCACACTATGTGTCCGATCCTGAATAGCAGGCCACGTGGGCTCCTGTGTAGCCGACGTTCTTTTCTCGCTACCATACAGGAGGTTCAGACAGAAAGACTAATAACATTCGAAGAGTCTACAATTTGTAGTAATGGAGTTACCAACATGAAAAAGGAACTCGTTCCTATTGAAATTGAACAACAACAAAATTCAAGTGAAACACAAATATCAATTTGGCCTACCACCGACATCTACATCAATATGCCTCTACAGGAGACAACTGCCAGTTCAACAAAACCTGCTGAGCTACCAAAGATAGATCGAACTGCATCTGGCTACTTCATTGATTTTGATAAATTTTCTCTGGATCCAAGGGAACCTGAGTCACCGCCAGCTCCCCGCAAAAAACAACTTCATGATTTCTACATTTTTCTAAAAAAGACATATCTAGTTTCACCATGGCTACAGCTCTGGATATTCACTGGTATACTGTTCCTACTTTCCTGGATAGGTTTAGTGACTGTCTTTTCCTTGATCGTGAACGGACACTATCTCCCAGAACGCTCTGCAGTATCAAAAGTGAACTTGGTATTGAAACCTCATACGTCATCTCATCGTGAACAAAGAGACCTGTCCTATGTGACATTACAGCAGTTCCAGTTCCTGATGGAACAGTTTGGGATACGGTTTCATATGATGTATTTGGTCCCACTGAACTTTTAAAAATACCACATGTATTCAAAATTTCTTTAAATGATATAATCACCTCAAGTACATATTCTGACGATTGGGATTTTGAAACTGTTAATAATATGTTGTCTGATTTAGAACTGTCTGCAGCATTTCCAACAAATGAAATGTTTGATGACTCTTCTGATTTTTACGCAATGTACTGTTATCAACACTATGGTCATCACTTTTTGCATAAAGCGAGTGCACCACATAATGTTTTCGCAAACCACCAATGCGAACATTGCCCAACACCACCAAAAGGTAGTTCACAAACGTTTGCACAAAAGTTTGCTTATTTTTCTGGATTCAATACATCTGATCCACGCTCATATTATTATAAGCTTACACCTATATCAGCAAGGAAAAGTATGCTCACTAACACAAAACAGATATACTCTGTAACCTTTATTGCCCAACTGTCTGAACAGGTTTTCTGCTTATGAAAAGATACTTTAGACATTAAATCAGTCTGGGGGACTAAAGAATGGCAGGTTCAGGGAACCGAGGCACTATTTAGAGCATGCCTCATACCACAACAAATGATTTTCCTGAACAACACTGTGCAACAGACTTCCTGTCTTGGGTTAGCCAAGATTAAGGACTTGAACACACCTTGTATTCCCTCGCTTTCACACTTGGAGGGATGGCAAAACTATACAGAAAATGGTAAGGGTACCACTGGATGAAATCATGCATGGCGTTTCATACAATTCAACGGACCCCAATTGGAAGGGATGGTTAATTTGGCCAATCGACACAAATAGGTGTCAGTCAAGATTCAGGGGTACCGCCGAAGGGTTTAGTATCCATAGGCCTGACTTACACTATGCACAACGAGAACATCCGGGGGTGGAGACATCATACAGTGTTGGGAAGTTATGCCTAGATTGGCTAAGAACTTCGACACTGTCACAGGTGAAAAAACACTTGTCCCTACTCTCAGATGACATGGATATCAGGGATTTTCCCGTAAGCCACGTCAGAAACGCTTCTTATACGCTGTTTATAATGAAATTTGGAAAATCTCTCAACAGGAAGCTGCAGAGAGATTGCGTGAAATTGACAGAATTAACTTAGAAAAGGCTTTGGCTGTGGTTGACAATGACATGACCACACTAACATCCAAGATTTATTCACTGGCCAGCATTGTATCTTCTGCTATAGATATAATGGAACAGGATCTGTCCATCTTACAACACGGACAATCACAGTTATGCTCTATTATGTTGTTAAGTTGGACGCTACAATCATTGCGCTCTGGTTATGTGACCTGGCGATATATCAACAGTACGTCTCGGTTCTCTTCATATAATTTGACAGAAAAACAGACAACAATGGCACAAAGGAATGTGAAATATTCAATGCTGCGCATTGAAAAATTAGACCAATTTCCTTTCACTGTGGCAGAGTCACCATCCACAGCATGGTTAATTCATGGCCATATAACATTGCCAGTAACAACTTTCCAGTTCCAATATTGCCTAGAACACCACCAGGTAGGCAGGTAGGAAGCAATGGATAGGAAATTCATCCATGAATCTTGGGAATTACCATATAGTTGCAGAAATGGGGACACTGAAGCGTTTCTCAGCGGTACAGACTGCGAGAATTCTTTGAGTGGATCTCTCATTTGCCATGACATTATGCTTCATGGGGCCTGTAATGGTTCAGTAGCTAACTTATCCTGTTGTTTGAAAGGTTCCCCAGCTGCTGTGATTAATCCAGTGTTCAAGTTGCTCTCGAGTCACGAATGGGAGTTACTTATTGCTGAATGATCAAGGTTGTTGTGGGATGCTTCCAGGCATCGCACATCTTGTCACTGTAAGTTCCAGGGTTACTTGTTGTATGCACGTTTTGTTTCCACTGACCCACACAGTTGGGGAGGCGCTGTTATGGCCTTCGTTAAATGTTTCCTTTATACAGTTTGATGAAAGCCATGCTTTTACAGAGAGATGTGCCCGTAACCTCAGTCCGAGAGACTTTTGATCTCCAGGTTGCAAGGTCCTCTGCTGAGATACAGGCACTAGTACGAACTAACTGCCCTTTCCATTTCGGAGAAATGGTACAGCGTATTTTTAACATGTCAGATACGAAGGGTATAGTACACCTATTTAAGACCATAGGTTCTGGACTGTTAAGCACTCTTCGTAGTGATTCCAGCTTTCATACAGTCCGTATTCGGAAGTATTTTTGGAGGGCTTCTGCTAATCCTGCTACTGGTAGTGGGTATCCTGATTTTAATTTTTCTGCTACGCAATGGACATCCCAGTCACCAAGAAAATGGAAAAGATGCTCTTGGAGCGACGTTACAGTGATCACATGGTACTCCATCTTGGCACACCTCGACTTCGGGAGCTAAGCGAGTCTTGGTTCCTATTGCTTCAACCAGTCTGGATTGACTGTGTTCTGCCTGTCCTCCGCTGCTTGCTCTGCAGCTATGAATGCATGTTGGACCTCTGTCTAACACTTCCATCGGTTGCGCCACCGGACATGGATGCATTGCTGGACCCGTTAACGGCCCACATACTGCAGTGTCCCCAGCGTATTCTAATGTTGATGTCGGCAATCTTAGAGCCACCACAGGACGCTTCAGCTCCTGTTGGACTGGATACTGGCTCTACTACAGGCACACAGGCTTTAGATATTACAAATGCTTCCCCAGCATCGGCTGTGGGAACTGAGGAAGATCATCTTTGCTCAATTGACCTGATCTGTGTGGTGTTACAGGGACCATCGTCTGCGAAGGCAAGCAGCAGTGATGTTGTGTCTCCCACATAGGACACATAAGCATTTAGCTCTCTGTGTGCTGGGAAGAATTCAGCATTTTTCCAAAACAACCAAAATTGGAATTTTAAACAGAATTTTTCTTTTCTATACTATTACTGAGCTCCATGGCTTTCAGACGTACTCAGAGGCTCAGGCTATATATATGAACATATTTTAAAAGACTATTAGTTTATTTTTTAGAGATTTTATGGATTTTTTAAAGCTTTTTAACGCCTTTTTAACAATGTTTAAATGCTTGATTAGAAGGGCATTCCCGTTTAGTATATCGTCCGGTCGGATGAGTGGGTGTTATGTTTCATAGTGTACCCCAATATAGGCCCGAGTATTTTCCTAACCTTTCACCTACATTTACCGTACCATTACACTTCATAACGGGTTTCGGTATTGACCTTTTACCTAGTTAAGCGCTGCATAAAATGTCGTGTGGTTTTCCCCCAAAACTAGCCTCATTAATTATGCATGGGGATTCTCAGAATTTACAGCAGGATTACCATCTTCTGCATAATAACTATGTATAAGAGTCATCTCTTCCGTCATCCTCGGCCAACATGACACAGCAAGGTAGAATCCCCTTAGGGTACCTTTTGGGTATATATACACCATATCTTTGCCAAGGCAGGCATAGGAGAAAGACTTCAATGCTGACACACTTACGTGAGACGCTGAGGTTCCTACACCAGACACGCCAGCTTGCAGTGGTCTGACATCCCTCGCGGGGTGTCCATCTCAAGACCAAGACGGGGTCCCACAGTCTCTCACTTCAGGTAATGGGGTAGGCTTCAGCCTAGGGGGATTCTTGGCTCTACACCTACATACATGCTAGGTACACTTAGGGGCATATTCACAAGGAGCTATCGCCGAATTAACGGCACTTCATCGCAGCCAAAGTCGTGATAAATTTACCTCCCCATTCACAAGCCGGTGTTAACAGCCCACAGCACCAGTTTACCCGCGATAGCAACCGCAAAAAACATCGCCACAGAGGACCCCCGCAAATATCGCAAATGAGATGTAGAGTGGGCGTTCCCGTGTCAAAAGTCGAGACAATATCACACCTCAACATTTACAATGACCAGCCACATCGGCGATAAGAACACAAAACAGGCGATAAGGCGCGGTAGCCGCAGGTATTTAACACCTGCCTCAAGCAGGTGTAAAGACGGACGCCTACCTGCAGTAGGCAACGGAGTCCCGCACACAGCCATACCCGAAGAACAAACGACGCCATGGATCTACTCTACATGCAGCTCGGAGCCCCAACAGACCACAACACCCACCGCCACCACCCCCTGGACCGCCACCACCCCCAGGACCCGGACCTGCCCCCCTCCCCCGAACCACCACAGAGGCAGCGTAGAGTAAGACAGTGGACCTACCGAAAACACACCACTCTCACAGACCTAACGCCCGCGGAAGTCATTGCCCACTACAGGCTCAAAAGACAACCATCCTCCGCAGCCTGACCCACATCGCCCACAGGCTGACGGTCCCAACACAGCGGAGAACAAACATCCCTCCGCAGATAAAGCTGCTGGCAGTGCTGCACCTGTTGGCCTCTGGGACCTTCCAACCAACAACTGCCAGAGTCGGAGGGGTCTCACAGCCAGCCCTATCAAAGTTCATCACACCCGTCCTGGATGCCATCATCAGCTTCATACCCCAGTACCTTCACTTCCCCAACACTGCGGAGGGACAGCTGGAGACTAAGCAAGGCTTCTACGCCATAGCCGGATTCCCGGCCGTGTTGGGGGCAATCGACTGCACACATGTCCCACTTGTGCCCCCTGCGGATACTGCACACCACTACCGCAACAGGAAGCACATGCATTCCATCAATGTGCAGGCAATAGTGGACCACCGGGGAATGTTCACCAATGTCGTCGCCAACTACCCAGGCAGTGTGCATGATTCCTTCATCTTCCGACAGTCCATCATCAACCAGCGCTTCCAGGATGGCACATATGGAACGGGACTGCTCGTTGGTAAGTACCAAATCAACACACCACACATCCCACAGCCACCAACGCACAAAGCACAACTGTGGGGATGCACACGTGACCTAACCACATCCGACATGTCAAACTACACGACCACCTACCGGACACGACTACACCACTCCATGGTCATCCTGGGCTACCCCTGCACCCAATACAGACTTCACATGGCACCACAGCCACACAACAGCTGAACGTGTGGAGATGCGGAATGCAGCCATGACACATGTGAGGCACTGCTCTGCCCTCATGACCCTACTCCGGTCTCCCGCAGGTCAGCGTCCTGTGGTGGTTGGCCCGTGTCGGCCGCTGTGCATCTGGGGCGACTAGCCCTGTGCGACTCGAGTCACCCCCCCTTGTAGTTCTGACATTGCATGTCTGTGTGCCTGATGACTGTTGGTGTAGTTGCCAGCACATGCTACTCCCTGAGGGCTGGCTTACACTCACCCCACACACAGCCAGCACAGGCGTTACTGAATTGGTGGGACTGCCATCACATCCTGCCGAACCAAGTATTGACTCTTTTCTCCCTGCACTGTCACAGGTGATCAAGGAAATGCACTCCGCCCTTGGATGATGACACCCCTCCGAGACCCGAACACACCCGCCCAGAGGCAGTACAATGCGGCCCACATACGCACCAGGGGCATCATTGAATGCACATTTGGTGTGTTGAAGTCACGTTTCAGGTGCCTGGATGGCACTGGTGGGAAGCTCCTGTACAGCCCGGACGTCGTGTGCAAGATGATCGTTGCATGTTGTGTGTTGCACAACATCTGTGTTCGCACCAGGGCCCCATGGATCCCAGTTCCAGAGGTACCGGACGATAATGGTGGTGATGGGGCAGGTGGCCCACATCCCACTGCAGCTGCGGCAGGAATGGCCCATAGGGACTCCATCATTGACACTTACTTCTCATGAGCACTTCACATTGTGACCGTCCGTGGCATTCATGGGACAGTAGTAGATGTCCAATTGCACTGCATGTGTGAATAAAACATATTTGCAGGTCACAGGTTGGAATTGTACATTGTCATGTTACATGTCCCTGGGGTTTCAGATGTGATTTGCCATGTTGTGCACATTTTCCGGACCAGTTGTGTCCTGTGTTCAGTTGTGGAGGTGTTGCTGTTTGTACCGGGATGTTGTCACTGTCGGGGTGCACTTCTGCTTATGTGCGTATGCTGCACGGTGGGTGTGTCGCTCCTGCGGCTCAGATTTGTCTGCCACTGGTCTCTTTCATGTGGTGTGCCTGTAGGTTCTGTTCTTCCACGGTGCGTGGATGTTGTGGTGTGCATGTTGTCCTCTGCAGTTGGACAGGGTGCATCCATGGTACTCCGCTGTTGATGTATTTTGTTCTGTGGCATTTTCCGATTGCTGTTCTTGTGCTTTTTCCCACATTGCGCGTGGGTATTGCTGCCCTCGCGCTGGTTGTCACTGTTTTCTTATCGCGCTTTGGCCCATCGCAGCTTTTTTCGCGTTGTGGTTTGTGTTTTTATCTCCGTCGAGGTGGTTTTATCGCGAGCATTGGCCGCGGTGTCGGCCAACTATAGCATGCTACCGCCGTGTTGTGAATTCCACGTTGTCACAGGGTTATTTTCCCGCGATAGGCTGCGATGCTGTAAGTTGCGTTACGCTACTCTTGCGGTAGTTATCACACGTTCTTGTGAATATACCCCTTAGATACATCTAGTTAGTTGCATCGTAGGAGTACGCACTATTATTGTCATGTATTTAGATGCTTGCATATATCCATTGTTTTAGTACTATGGTAGAAGTCTACCATCCATTTACTCTGTTGGTGCTCAATATCATTTATATCTGTTTCTGTCTTATGGTTGTTTCAGCACACCTATTTTACACTAGAATGACGCTGGTTCAATAAATACTTATTGAAAAACGTCCCCACCGTTTTTTCTGTGTATCTCTCTCACACAAAGTGAGCACGAGTGACTGAGCGAAAAGTATACTGTTTCCACTATCCCTGATGGGACAGAGTTGTCATGTTCGATAGTTGCCAAGAAGTATTCTCTCCTTGGTAAGAGGAGTTTGCAGTGGCACTGTGAGCTAGCTAGGTATGCAGGCGAACATACCCGGTGGGGGTGTCTGGAATCAGTCTGAACACCAATCCCACAGTCTATGTTGTCTAAAGGCGCAGATCCTATATAGGTTTATAGGAACTACACAACAGTACTTGTGAACCTCTATTAACAGCTAGCTCTCACAGAGATAATCATGCCTTTAGGAAGGTCAGTTACCCTTCCATATTTCAGGGATTTCCCACAGTCTGGTATTGAATCCCTGATTCCTCCAGATAAGTAATTGACCATTTTTCTAATGTACATTCTGCTTCACCCACTACCATATGTTCTTCTATAATGAGTGAGGAGTACTGGGGTAGGGTTCCTGGAAGTAATTATGCTGAATCGACAGATGTGATTCCTGCCCTAATCAGGTGCACTTAAGGCAAGGCACCTGGTTCGGATGGGGTTCTGGAGGACCTATTCAAGAGTGATACCGGTCTTTGGACACCTTTGTTGACCAATGTACTTAAGGCAAATGTCAAGCAAGGCCCATCACATCATGGTCTCATGCTGCCAAATTTTAAGAAGGGAGGATAATAAAGCTACCCCCAAGTGCTACTTGTCCATATCTACAATTGATTTCAGAGCTAAATTAATGTATGAGATTTTATTAGATTGCCTTGAGACGTGGTCTCAGGAGAATCATATCCTCCCAGACCTGCAGTTTGCTTTTCGTGCGGGTCTTGGCACCATTGACCAATCCCTTGCACTTCATCTGCATACCAGTAAGTATTCAATAGCCAAGAAGGGTAGCCAGTGTCTGGTGTTTATGGACCTGAGTTCCGCATTCGATTCCACCATGTAGGTAAATCTAAATTGTGGCACAATATGTCCAACATGGGGTGGATAATCACATTGTTTGCTTTCTACGGCAACTGCATAGTGAGGTAACTGCAAGCTTTAGATACTGTCCTAATGGGGAAACTACCAAAGCAATTAAGCTTGTGAGGGAAGTATGGAAGGGTGGTGTACTTGCACCTTTTCTGTTCTCACTTTACATTATTGGTCTTGAGAAGCATCTGGCCAGTTTGTGTGTAGATTCACCTTGAGTAGACACCCATCCTATACTGGTGCTGCTCTTTGCTGAAGATGGCGTACCACCAGAACCCCTGAAAGGCATCAAAGGTATTATCTTGCACTTTACAACTGACCTGTTTGCATATGTCTTTGAAGAAGAGTTATTATACTATATGTTGTGAATCTCCAATGTTGATAATATGTTATATCAAGAGTAATGATCTTGTAATATTTGTTTTTATAATGATGCATTTCCAGAAGTTCTTTCCAAAGCAAACCATTAAAGTTGTATAACATCGCCTAACCTTAACTTTTTCATAAAATAGTCGTCAACCAAGGTTAAATTCATTAGCCATTTAGCGGACAATGGCAAAATGACCTGCATTAAGCAAAACATTTACAGACCCCACTATAAAACATAGGCAGAAACCATTTCTTTGTTCAAAGTCAGGAGAGATCAACAACACTGTAAAGAATTGGTACAAGCACACACTCCTGTTTGTATCTGTTGCTGAACACTGCCATTTGTAAAAACAATGGGGAAAAGGTCAGATTCTCTCTCGCACACCCCCTAAAAATGATATAAAATACTCATTCATAGAATTCCACAGAGATCTGAACATCTTTTAAAAATATCACTGATATTCATTTGTTAAATACTCTAATGAATCTGGTTCACGCTTTATAAAACCACACATAAGCCCTGACCTCCTTGGGCAGTGCGCTGCTCCTCACATCCTCACATCCTCGGCCTAGCGCCAAAGTTTGGTGACTCGCCTCCTCCCACGAGTCTCTGACACCCGCAGGTCCGGTTCTGCAGTCACCCTGGGTGCTCGCGCCTTTTTGCTCACCTCGCCTAGTTACTTTGTGCAGTCAGTTTGGGTGGTAGATTTTTCATTCTTTTTTATATTTTTCTGTGTTATTGTTATTTAGGGACCCTTTTGGAAGCTGCTCTTATCACTACTGCGCGCTCGTCTCCGCCCTCTCCCACTGTTTTCCCGCTGCTGTTTCCTGCACCCAGCATCCAGCCCCCCAACAGTCCCGCCCACTTCCCAGGACTACTTATGCTGGCCGCTGCACCTGGACTGCGCCCAGCACCAGGAACCCTGGCTTCTCCTGCAATCCGCCACCACAACATCGCCGAGCTCCTGGCCCTGGCCCCCAAAGATGCAACAGCATCTGCTGCATCTCTTCCCCAAGATGCACGAAAGGGCCCTTCACCTGCCCCGCTGGTGGGTCTCCTGCAGCCCCGAAACCCTCATCGGACTGACACAGACGACCGCCAACCCTTCAGAACAGCTCCAGTGTATGTTGCTCAACGTTCAATCCCTCTTCAAGTATGCAACTGAAATCTGGGACACCATCACCACTTCCACCCATGATGTGATGGTCGTCACCAAGACCTGGCTCACACCTTCCTCAACCCCAGACATCGCGAACACAATGCTCCATGGCTACAAGATGATACACAGAGACCACACCAACAAACATGGTGGAGAAATCGCCATCATCCACAAGGAGACCCTCCAATGCACCACCACCGATGATGACAGTTCATCAATCATGGAATACCTCAACCTCCAAATCTGGATTGCCACTAACACCACAGTCAGAGGAACCCTCGCCTATAGAACCCTGAACCCAAGCTTCTGCAATGCCATCTCCAAACTCATCGCCCCTCTGGAAATCGACTCCAGGCACTACATCTTCCTCTTTGACCTCAACTTTCACCTCAATGATCCCAGCGACCGCCTGTAAAGCATGAGAAACATTGGGCTCAGGCAACTGGTCACCAGCCCCACACACTGCGCTGGACTCACTCTGGACCCCAGCTTCACAGCCAGCAACTGAATCAGTTTCAGCCACGCCGCCAAACTCACCAGGTCAGACCAGAGCATCGTCCACTTCACCATTGCAGGCTCAAAACGATCCATTGCCATGACCCATCAGACCTCGCCACATTCAAAGCAGCCCTCAGCAGATATCACCACTGCCTCAAGTAAGCCAAAATGGAAGCCCTAGATAACCGCATTGAGGCAAGCACCAATCACACAAAATAAGTCTTTAGCATCGTCAGAGAATTCTCATGCCCGTCTGCCAGAGTCCACGGTCTGCCCTTCCCAAGCTCTCTGCGACTCCTTGGCAGACCACTTCCACAACAAGATAGCAAAAATCTACAGCAACTTCAACCTGCAGCCTGCCAGCCTCAGCCACCTCCTGACACACACCGACAACTCTCACAACCACCTCATCGATTGGACTCCACTCACCATGCCAATCACCAATGCGATCATGACCTCATTCACTCCAGAGCACTGGCAGAGCCCTGACCTCACCACGCCTTCAACCTAGGACAGAACTAAGGAAATCAGTAGTGCACTCACCATCATCCTCAACTCATCCATCACCACCGCCACCTTCCCCGATGCCTGCAAACACGCAGAGATTAAACACCTCCTGAAAAAGCCCTCCACTGACCCTAGTGAGCTCAAGAACTACCACCCCATCTCGTTGCCCCCCTTTCCCGGCCAAAGGTCTTGGATAAAGTAATCAACCACCAGATCACGGATCATCTGGAAGAAAACAACCTACTCGATGCCTCCCAGTCTGGCTTCCGGTCCAACTACATCACCAAAATCACCTTGATAGCTGCAACCGACGACATCAGATCCATCCTCGACTGTGGTGATACAGCAATTCTGATCCTCCTTGACCTTTCAGTGGGCTTCGACACTGTATCCCACCACACCCTCATCACCAGATCCCACCACATCGGCATCAGAGGAAATGCCCTCAAATTATACATAATTGAGAAAACCTAATATGAAACTCAGGGGTTATGTAGATAATCCATTTTTGTTGAGGCTGAAATAAATTTTAGAGAGAAGAGCTCAGACAAGAAACAATATTGTGCCACCAAACGGTATAATGTTTTGAGGTGGCCTCAGGAAAGCAATTTAAGCCTCAAAATAGTCAAAAATGGTTGTTATCGTGTAACACAGTGGAACGTGCAAATACCAGACCAATGATTTGCAGATGGTGTTCTTACCAGAAATGAGTTATTGAAATATGATTGTCCACTGCTTTAGGAAAAAAAGACAGCTCGGAATGTATGTAATGTGAAGAATATTGCACTCAATAGGCAAGATGTGGTGAACATGGAAAAATTATGTTAGGCCTGGATGGCTGAGCTAGTTGATGAGACTGATTAGTGGTTCCAATTATGGTATATATATTACCTACTGGCAGGGGCCAGTAGGTAGTTATAGTTAGGACCTAGTTTCCATAGACAGAGGTTTTTTTTTTTGCTAATAACTTTGGCACCATTTGACGAATCTTCAAGAAATTTTCAAAATGGGTTTGCTACTCACTCAAGCTGCTGTCTGGAAAGTTGGGTTGATTCGTCAAGCGGGGGTCGAGAAAAAGGGGGGGTCCCAAAACACCTTTTCCCCATGCAATTTCCCATAGGGATTTTAGACACGACTACAGCCCGAATCACTGAATGAAACTACACCAAATTTGACAGAAAACTAGATCTTGGTCCAAAAAGATCTCCTTTTGTAATTTGGTGTAAATCTGTTCAGTACTTTTGGAGTTATTAGAGAAAATAAATTTATAGATGTCTAGGGATGCAAATCCTCTGCAGATCTGACAGATCTCATGGTGAGATGTGATTGACTGCCACAACATCAACCGGGCAGTGTTGGCTGACATCTTCGAACTCGGACTCAGCTAAGTCCAAAGTCCCAAGAAAAAACATTAAAAAAAGACAAGGGGTCAGGTTAGGAATACCCTAAACCCCTAGGCCTGGTGGTGGGGTCCGATAGGGACATCGTTGGAAGACACAAACAGGACAGAGGTTCTGTGAATCTGCGGGAAAAAGTGAAAAAAAAAGCAAGGGCTGTTACCCGCGCTTGCTTTTTATTTCCGCCCAGGTAGGTCAGCTCCCGGAGGAATTTATTTTTATATTAGGGGGAGGGGGCACAAGTGCCCCCCCCTCAGCCGATTTTGGCCCCGGGGCCCACTGGAAGTGGGGAGCCGGCTGAGGCCATGGAGGCATTGAAGCTATCCCTGTGATCCCCAACAAAGATGAAGTAGGTGTCCTGCACCGTTTGCTGGCTGGGCACTGTGGGTTGGGGTCCCCAGGGACAATATTAGCCCAAGGAGGGGGGCTACATGCCCCCTCTCATTCAAAATTTGCCATGCCCCAGAAGATGGGGCCCCTGGGGCCGAAATCCAATCGGGGTGTGCACCCCCCTTCCCCAATTATTAATTGGGGGATGGGGTCCCTTGGTCCAATATTGGCATGGGGTGGGGGGCTGTGTGCCCCCTCCCCATTTACAAATAACCCAGTCCCCAGGAGATGGTGTCCCTGTGGCCAGAAATCATCCCAAGGAGGGGGACTTCATGCCCACCTCTGCCATATATTATGCAGTGGACCCCGGGGGATAAGCTCCTGGGGCAAGTAATCAGCAGCTATAACTCCAACTATAACTAGCGCCCTTGTCATGCACTGCTAATTACCCCACATACTACATCACTCATGAAATCGTCTATGACATCATTGATAATATCACTGCAACATTTGCTGCAAAATTATTGATGAGAAAACAATGTATGGCTTGGGCGCGAGTAATAGTTACCTTACGGCATGAGTTATAGTTACTTGAGATAACTCTAACTATAGCTGCTGAATTTCTATTTACCTAACTATAATGTCCCTGTAACCTTTGGTTTTTAGTGAATGAATATATATATATACATATATTTTTTATACATTATCTACTGGCGGTCGCCAGTAGATAGTTATAGTTAGGACCAATTATCCATAGGAAATTCGTAACATTCTTTTCCCAATAACTTTAGCGCCGGTTAACGAATCTTCGCGAAATTTTCAAAACTTATGGCCCGCTCCGGTCAGCTCCTATCTTGAAAGTTTCGGGGTGATTCGGCAAGCGGGGGCCGAGAAAAAAGGGGGGTCCCAAAACGTGTTTTCTCCATGTTATTTCCCATTGGAAACTTTAGACACGGCTACAGCCCGAACTGCTGAACGGAATTACACCAAATTTGGCAAAAAGGTAGCCCTTGGTTCAGAAAGTGCCCTTTTTTTTTAAATGGTGTAAATCCGTTCAGTAGTTCCTGAGAAATTCAAAAAATAGAGGTCAAAAAATCAATTTCCCATAGGAAACTTTAGACACGGTTACAGCGAAAACTGCTGAACAGAATTCCAGCAAATTTGGCAAAAAGGTAGTGCTTGGTTCAGAAAGCGCCCTTTTTTTTAAATGGTGTAAATCCGTTCAGTAGTTTTTCAGATATTAAAGGAAAAAAATCTTTATATATCTGGGCGGGACCTAACTACACAAGCACGAGCTTTGCTCTAATTGGCTGCCAACACTTCAATCCAGGAAGTGTTGGCAGCCATCTTGGTGCAATGCTTTTTAGGTCTCACCTAGCGACGCAGCGCATGCGCTGCCCACTGCACAAACACCACTGCACGGCCCTAAACCCTAAAACACTACCACAGCACGACCCCCTACACTGCACGAACACCACTGCACTGCCCTAAACCCTAAAACACTACCCCAGCATGACCCCCTACACTGCCCGAACACCACTGCACTGCCCTAAACCCTGAAACACCACCCCCAGCACGACACCCTACACTGCCCGAACACCACTGCACTGCCCTAAACCCTGAAACACCACCCCCCGCACGACCCCCTACACTGCCCGAACACCACTGCACTGCCCTAAACCCTGAAACACTACCCCCAGCAAGACCCCCTACACTGCCCGAACACCACTGCACTGCCCTAAACCCTGAAACACCACCCCCAGCACAACCCCCTACACTGCCCAAACACCACTGCACTGCACTGCCCTAAACCCTAAACACCACCCCCAGCACGACCCCCCCCTCTGCCCGAACACCACTGCTCTGCCCTAAACCCTAAAACACTACCCCCAGCACGACCCCCTACACTGCCCGAACACCACTGCTCTGCCCTAAACCCTGAAACACCACCCCCAGCACGTCCCCCTACACTGCCCGAACACCACTGCACTGCCCAAAACCCTGAAACACTAGCCCAAGCATGACCCCCTACACTGCTCGAACACCACTGCACTGCCCTAAACCCTGAAACACCAGCCCCAGCACGACCCCCTACACTGCCCGAACACCACTGCACTGCCCTAAACCCTGAAACACCACCCCCTGCATGACCCCCTACACTGCCCGAACACCACTGCACTGCCCTAAACCCTGAAACACCACCCCCAGCATGACTCCCTACTCTGCCCGAACACCACTCCTCTGCCCTAAACCCTAAAACACTACCCCCAGCACGACCCCCTACACTGCCCGAACACCACTGCTCTGCCCTAAACCCTGAAACACCACCCTAGCACGTCCCCCTACACTGCCCGAACACCACTGCACTGCCCAAAACCCTGAAACACTAGCCCCAGCACAACCCCCTACACTGCCCGAACACCACTGCACTGCCCTAAACCCTGAAACACCAGCCCCAGCAAGACCCCCTACACTGCCCGAACACCACTGCCCTAAACCCTGAAACACCACCCCAGCAAGACCCCCTACACTGCCCGAACACCACTGCACTGCCCTAAACCCTGAAACACCACCCCCAGCACGACCCCCTACACTGCCCAAACAACACTGCTCTGCCCAAAACCCTGAAACACCAGCCCCAGCACGACCCCCTACACTGCCCGAACACCACTGCTCTGCCCAAAACCCTGAAACACCAGCCCCAGCACGACCCCCTACACTGCCCGAACACCACTCCACTGCCCTAAACCCTGAAACACCAGCCCCAGCACGACCCCCTACACTGCCCGAACACCACTGCACTGCCCTAAACCCTGAAACACCAGCCCCAGCACGACCCCCTACACTGCCCGAACACCACTGCACTGCCCTAAACCCTGAAACACCAGCCCCAGCATGACCCCCTACACTGCCCGAACACCACTGCACTGCCCTAAACCCTGAAACACCACCCCCAGCACGACCCCCTACTCTGCCCGAACACCACTGCTCTGCCCTAAACCCTGAAACACCACCCCCAGCACGACCCCCTACTCTGCCCGAACACCACTGCTCTGCCTTAAACCCTAAAACACTACCCCCAGCACGACCCCCTACACTGCCCAAACACCACTGCTCTGCCCTAAACCCTGAAACACCACCCCCAGCACGTCCCCCTACACTGCCCGAACACCACTGCACTGCCCAAAACCCTGAAACACTAGCCCCAGTATGAACCCCTACACTGCCCGAACACCACTGCACTGCCCTAAACCCTGAAACACCAGCCCCAGCATGACCCCCTACACTGCCCGAACACCACTGCACTGCCCTAAACCCTGAAACACCACCCCTGCACGACCCCCTACACTGCCCGAACACCACTGCACTGCCCTAAACCCTGAAACACCACCCCCAGCACAACCCCCTACACTGCCCGAACACCACTGCACTGCCCTAAACCCTAAACACCACCCCCAGCACGACCCGCTACTCTGCCAGAACACCACTGCTCTGCCCTAAACCCTAAAACACTACCCACAGCATGACCCCACTACACTGCCTGAACACCACTGCTCTGCCCTAAACCCTGAAACACCACCCCCAGCACGTCCCCCTACACTGCCCGAACACCACTGCACTGCCCAAAACCCTGAAACACTAGCCCCAGCACGACCCCCTACACTGCCCGAACACCACTGCACTGCCCTTAACCCTGAAACACCAGCCCCAGCACGACCCCCTACACTGCCCGAACACCACTGTACTGCCCTAAACCCTGAAACACCAGCCCCAGCACGAACCCCTACACTGCCCGAACACCACTGCACTGCCCTAAACCCTGAAACACCACCCCCAGCACGACCCCCTACACTGCCCGAACACCACTGCACTGCCCTAAACCCTGAAACACCACCCCCAGCATGACCCCCTACACTGCCCGAACACCACTGCACTGCCCTAAACCCTGAAACACCACCCCCAGCACGACCCCCTACACTGGCCGAACACCACTGCACTGCCCTAAACCCTGAAACACCACCCCCAGCATGACCCCCTACACTGCCCGAACACCACTGCACTGCCCTAAACCCTGAAACACCACCCCCAGCACGACCCCCTACACTGCCCGAACACCACTGCTCTGCCCTAAACCCTGAAACACCACCCCCAGCACGTCCCCCTACACTGCCCGAACACCACTGCACTGCCCAAAACCCTGAAACACCAGCCCCAGCATGACCCCCTACACTGCCCGAACACCACTGCACTGCCCTAAACCCTGAAACACCAGCCCCAGCACGACCCCCTACACTTCCCGAACACCACTGCACTGCCCTAAACCCTGAAACACTACCCCCAGCAAGACCCCCTACACTGCACGGAAGACACTGCACTGCCCTAAACCCTGAAACACCACCCCCAGCACAACCCCCTGCACTGCCCTAAACCCTAAACACCACCCCAAGCACGACCCCCTACTCTGCCCGAACACCACTGCTCTGCCCTAAACCCTAAAACACTACCCCCAGCACGACCCCCTACACTGCCCGAACACCACTGCTCTGCCCTAAACCCTGAAACACCACCCCCAGCACGTCCCCCTACACTGCCCGAACACCACTGCACTGCCCAAAACCCTGAAACACTAGCCCAAGCATGACCCCTACACTGCCCGAACACCACTGCACTGCCCTAAACCCTGAAACACCAGCCCCAGCACGACCCCCTACACTGCCCGAACACCACTGCACTGCCCTAAACCCTGAAACACCACCCCCTGCATGACCCCCTACACTGCCCGAACACCACTGCACTGCCCTAAACCCTGAAACACCACCCCCAGCATGACCCCCTACACTGCCCGAACACCACTGCACTGCCCTAAACCCTGAAACACCACCCCCAGCACGACTCCCTACTCTGCCCGAACACCACTCCTCTGCCCTAAACCCTAAAACACTACCCCCAGCACGACCCCCTACACTGCCCGAACACCACTGCTCTGCCCTAAACCCTGAAACACCACCCTAGCACGTCCCCCTACACTGCCCGAACACCACTGCACTGCCCAAAACCCTGAAACACTAGCCCCAGCACAACCCCCTACACTGCCCGAACACCACTGCACTGCCCTAAACCCTGAAACACCAGCCCCAGCAAGACCCCCTACACTGCCCGAACACCACTGCACTGCCCTAAACCCTGAAACACCACCCCCAGCAAGACCCCCTACACTGCCCGAACACCACTGCACTGCCCTAAACCCTAAAACACTACCCCCAGCACGACCCCCTACACTGCCCGAACACCACTGCACTGCCCAAAACCCTGAAACACTAGCCCCAGCATGACCCCCTACACTGCCCGAACACCACTGCACTGCCCTAAACCCTGAAACACCAGCCCCAGCATGACCCCCTACACTGCCCGAACACCACTGCACTGCCCTAAACCCTGAAACACCACCCCCTGCACGACCCCCTACACTGCCCGAACACCACTGCACTGCCCTAAACCCTGAAACACCACCCCCAGCACAACCCCCTACACTGCCCGAACACCACTGCACTGCCCTAAACCCTAAACACCACCCCCAGCACGACCCGCTACTCTGCCAGAACACCACTGCTCTGCCCTAAACCCTAAAACACTACCCACAGCACGACCCCACTACACTGCCTGAACACCACTGCTCTGCCCTAAACCCTGAAACACCACCCCCAGCACGTCCCCCTACACTACCCGAACACCACTGCACTGCCCAAAACCCTGAAACACTAGCCCCAGCACGACCCCCTACACTGCCCGAACACCACTGCACTGCCCTTAACCCTGAAACACCACCCCCAGCAAGACCCCCTACACTGCCCGAACACCCCTGCACTGCCCTAAACCCTGAAACACCACCCCCAGCAAGACCCCCTACACTGCCCGAACACCACTGCACTGCCCTAAACCCTGAAACACCACCCCCAGCACGATCCCCTACACTGCCCGAACACCACTGCTCTGCCCTAAACCCTGAAACACCAGCCCCAGCACGACCCCCTACACTGCCCGAACACCACTGCACTGCCCTAAACCCTGAAACACCACCCCTGCACGACCCCCTACACTGCCCGAACACCACTGCACTGCCCTAAACCCTGAAACACCACCCCCAGCACGACCCCCTACACTGCCCGAACACCACTGCACTGCCCTAAACCCTGAAACACCACCCCCAGCACGACCCCCTACACTGCCCGAATACCACTGCACTGCCCTAAACCCTGAAACACCACCCCCAGCACGACCCCTACACTGCCCGAACACCACTGCACTGCCCTAAACCCTGAAACACCACCCCCAGCACGACCCCCTACACTGCCCCAACACCACTGCACTGCCCTAAACCCTGAAACACCACCCCCAGCACGACCCCCTACACTGCCCGAACACCACTGCACTGCCCTAAACCCTGAAACACCAACCCCCAGCACGACCCCCTACACTGCCCGAACACCACTGCACTGCCCTAAACCCTGAAACACCACCCCCAGCACGACCCCCTACACTGCCCGAACACCACTGCACTGCCCTAAACCCTGAAACACCACCCCCTGCACGACCCCGTACACTGACCGAAACACCACTGCACTGCTCTAAACCCTGAAACACCACCCCCAGCATGACCCTACACTGCCCAAACACCACTGCACTGCCCTAAACCCTGAAACACTACCCCCAGCACGACCCCCTACACTGCTCGAACACCACTGAACTGCCCTAAACCCTGAAACACTACCCCCAGCAAGACCCCTTACACTGCCCGAACACCACTGCACTGCCCTAAACCCTGAAACATCACCCCCAGCAAGACCCCCTACACTGCCCAAACACCACTGCACTGCCCTAAACCCTGAAACACCACCCCCAGCACGACCCCCTACACTGCCCGAACACAACTGCACTGCCCTAAACCCTGAAACACCACCCCCTGCACGACCCCCACACTGCCCGAACACCACTGCAACGCCCTAAACCCTGAAACACCCCCCCTGCACGACACCCTACACTGCCCGAACACCACTGCACTGCCCTAAACCCTGAAACACCACCCCCAGCAAGACCCCCTACACTGCCCGAATACTGCTGCACTGCCCTAAACCCTGAAACACCACCCCCAGCAAGACTCCCTACACTGCCTGAACACCACTGCCCTACACCCTGAAACACCACCCCCAGCAAGACCCCATACACTGCCCGAACACCACTGCACTGCCCTAAACCCTGAAACACCACCCCCAGCACAACCCCCTACACTGCCCGAACACCACCGCTCTGCCCTAAACCCTGAAACACTAGCCCCAGCACGACCCCCTACACTGCCCGAACACAACTGCACTGCCCTAAACCCTGAAACACCAGCCCCAGCACGACCCCCTACACTTCCCGAACACCACTGCACTGCCCTAAATCCTGAAACACCAGCCCCAGAACGACCCCCTACACTGCCCGAACACCACTGCACTGCCCTAAACCCTGAAACACCAGCCCCAGCACGACCCGCTACACTGCCCAAACACCACTGCACTGCCCTAAACCCTGAAACACCAGCCCCAGCACGACCCCCTACACCGCCCGAACACAACTGCATTGCCCTAAACCCTGAAACACCACCCCTGCACGACCCCCTACACTGCCCGAACACCACTGCACTGCCCTAAACCCTGAAACACCACCCCTGAACGACCCCCTACACTGCCCGAACACCACTGCACTGCTCCTAAACCCTGAAACACCAGCCCCAGCAAGACCCCCTACACTGCCCGAACACCACTGCACTGCCCTAAACCCTGAAACACCAGCCCCAGCAAGACCCCCTACACTGCCCGCACACCACTGCACTGCCCTGAACCCTGAAACACCAACCCCAGCACGACCACCTACACTGCCCGAACACCACTGCACTGCCCTCAACCCTGAAACACCAGCCCCAGCAAGACCCCCTACACTGCCCGAACACCACTGCACTGCCCTAAACCCTGAAACACCAGCCCCAGCAAGACCCCCTACACTGCCTGAACACCACTGCCCTAAACCCTGAAACACCACCCCCAGCAAGACCCCCTACACTGCCCAAACACCACTGCACTGCCCTAAACCCTGAAACACCACCCCCAGCAAGACCCCCTACACTGCCCGAACACCACTGCACTGCCCTAAACCCTGAAACACCACCCCCAGCACGACCCCCTACACTGCCCGAACACCACTGCACTGCCCTAAACCCTGAAACACCAGCCCCAGCACGACCCCTACACTTCCCGAACACCACTGCACTGCCCTAAACCCTGAAACACCAGCCCCAGCACGACCCCCTACACTGCCCGAACACAACTGCACTGCCCTAAACCCTGAAACACCAACCCCTGCACGACCCCCACACTGCCCGAACACCACTGCACTGCCCTAAACCCTGAAACACCCCCCCTGCACGACCCCCTACACTGCCCGAACACCACTGCACTGCCCTAAACCCTGAAACACCACCCCCAGCAAGACCCCCTACACTGCCCGAATACTGCTGCACTGCCCTAAACCCTGAAACACCACCCCCAGCAAGACTCCCTACACTGCCTGAACAGCACTGCCCTACACCCTGAAACACCACCCCCAGCAAGACCCCATACACTGCCCGAACACCACTGCACTGCCCTAAACCCTGAAACACCACCCCCAGCACAACCCCCTACACTGCCCGAACACCACTGCTCTGCCCTAAACCCTGAAACACTAGCCCCAGCACGACCCCCTACACTGCCCGAACACAACTGCACTGCCCTAAACCCTGAAACACCAGCCCCAGCACGACCCCCTACACTTCCCGAACACCACTGCACTGCCCTAAATCCTGAAACACCAGCCCCAGAACGACCCCCTTCACTGCCCGAACACCACTGCACTGCCCTAAACCCTGAAACACCAGCCCCAGCACGACCCCCTACACTGCCCGAACACAACTGCACTGCCCTAAACCCTGAAACACCACCCCTGCACGACCCCCCACACTGCCCGAACACCACTGCACTGCCCTAAACCCTGAAACACCCCCCTGCACGACCCCCTACACTGCCCGAACACCACTGCACTGCTCCTAAACCCTGAAACACCAGCCCCAGCAAGACCCCCTACACTGCCCGAACACCACTGCACTGCCCTAAACCCTGAAACACCAGCCCCAGCACGACCCCCTACACTGCCCGAACACCACTGCTCTGCCCTGAACCCTGAAACACCAACCCCAGCACGACATCCTACACTGCCCGAACACCACTGCACTGCCCTCAACCCTGAAACACCAGCCCCAGCAAGACCCCCTACACTGCCCGAACACCACTGCACTGCCCTAAACCCTGAAACACCAGCCCCAGCAAGACCCCCTACACTGCCTGAACACCACTGCACTGCCCTAAACCCTGAAACACCACCCCCAGCAAGACCCCCTACACTGCCCAAACACCACTGCACTGCCCTAAACCCTGAAACACCACCCCCAGCACGACCCCCTACACTGCCCGAACACCACTGCACTGCCCTAAACAACCACCCCCAGCAAGACCCCCTACACTGCCCGAGCACCACTGCACTAAACCCTGAAACACCACCGCCTGCATGACCCCCTACACTGTCCGAACACCACTGCACTGCCCTAAACCCTAAAACACCAGCCCCAGCAAGACCCCCTACACTGCCCGAACACCACTGCACTGCCCTAAACCCTGAAACACCACGCCCCAGCAAGACCCCCTACACTGCCCGAACACCACTGCACTGCCCTAAACCCAACCACTCCCAGCAAGACCCCCTACACTGCCCGAGCACCACTGCACTAAACCCTGAAACACCACCCCCTGCATGACCCCCTACACTGTCCGAACACCACTGCACTGCCCTAAACCCTGAAACAGCCACCCCCTGCACGACCCCCTACACTGCCCGAAGACCACTGCACTGCCCTAAACCCTGAAACACCACCCCCAGCACGACCCCCTACACTGCCCGAGCACCACTGCACTGCCCTAAACCCCACCCCCAGCACGACCCCCTACTCTGCCCGAACACCACTGCTCTGCCCTAAACCCTAAAACACTACCCCCAGCACGACCCCCTACACTGCCCGAACACCACTGCTCTGCCCTAAACCCTGAACACCACCCCCAGCACGTCACCCTACACTGCCTGAACACCACTGCACTGCCCAAAACCCTGAAACACTAGCCCCAGCATGACCCCCTACACCGCCCGAACGCCACTGCATTGCCCTAGACCCTGAAACACCAGCCCCAGCAAGACCCCTACACTGCCCAAACACCACTGCACTGCCCTAAACCCTGAAACACCAGCCCCAGCACGACCCCTACACTGCCCGAACACCACTGCACTGCCCTAAACCCTGAAATACCAGCCCCAGCACTACCCCCTACACTGCCCAAACACCACTGCACTGCCCTAAACCCTGAAACACCAGCCCTAGCACTACCCCTACACTGCCCGAACACCACTGCACTGCCCTAAACCCTGAAACACCACCCCCAGCACGACCCCCTACACTGCCCGAACACCACTGCACTGCCCTAAACCCTGAAACACCACCCCCAGCACGACCCCCTACACTGCCCGAACACCACTGCACTGCCCTAAACCCTGAAGCACCACCCCCAGCATGACCCCCTACACTGCCCGAATACCACTGCACTGCCCTAAACCCTGAAACATCACCCCCAGCAAGACCCCCTACACTGCCTGAACACCACTGCCCTAAACCCTGAAACACCACCCCCAGCAAGACCCCCTACACTGCCCGAACACCACTGCACTGCCCTAAACCCTGAAACACCACCCCCAGCATGACCCCCTACACTGCCCGAACACCACTGCTCTGCCCTAAACCCTGAAACACTAGCCCCAGCACGACCCCCTACACTGTCCGAACACCACTGCACTGCCCTAAACCCTGAAACACCAGCCCCAGCACGACCCCCTACACTGCCCGAACACCACTGCACTGCCCTAAACCCTGAAACACCAGCCCCAGCAAGACCCCCTACACTGCCCGAACACCACTGCACTGCCCTAAACCCTGAAACACCAGTCCCAGCACTACCCCCTACACTGCCCGAACACCACTGCACTGCCCTAAACCCTGAAACACCAGCCCCAGCAAGACCCCCTACACTGCCCGAACACCACTGCACTGCCCTAAACCCTGAAACACCACCCCCAGCAAGACCCCCTACACTGCCCGAACACCACTGCACTGCCCTAAAGCCTGAAACACCACCCCCAGCAAGACCCCCTACACTGCCCGAACACCACTGCACTGCCCTAAACCCTGAAACACCACCCCCAGCAAGACCCCATACTCTGCCCGAACACCACTGCACTGCCCTAAACCCTGAAACACCACGCCCCAGCAAGACCCCTATAATGCCCGAACACCACTGCACTGCCCTAAACCCTGAACACCACTCCCAGCACGACCCCCTACACTGCCCGAGCACCACTGCACCTAAACCCTGAA